>JARHVA010000822.1:3977500-4267500 GCA_037957365.1 Torreya grandis | reverse complement strand
GGAATAATGAGACATTTTAGAATTATTTTAACTTATTTAAGATTACGTAGATGTGTTTCCAACCACTTTTATTGAAGTCAAAAGGGTGGACCCTTCTTTAGGGGAAATGCATATAGTTTTCAAGGAAAGTGCATGACCTATTAAGAAGTGGCCTTAACACCTCAATGATAACATGAAAATAAAAGTTAAAGTTGAATTATATTATATGCAAAATGTAGGAACAATATTTATTATGGAAAAAGTGGATTTTCTAAGTCATATGGTCATACAGTCGAATAAAATTGGTAATAATCATATCTATAAAGACTATCACATCATAAATGATGCATGTGTTAATGATTCCTTTCCAATACCATTTACTAATGAAGTGTTGGAAGTTGTATCTAGAAATGAGGTGTATTCATTCATTAATTGATTTAGTGGGTATCATCAGATACCCATCATAGTTGATGATACAACTAAGATGACATTTACTATATAATTGATGTCATTCATATATAAGGTAATGCCATTTGGTCTAAAGAATGAACTAGCAATTTTGTTTAAGGCCATATTAACTACATTCAAAGAATTTATTCATGATTTTTTAGATGTATATTTAGATGATTGGGCAGTGTTCTCATGGTTTTAAGAACATTTATCAAAATTAAGACTCATTTTGGAAAGATGTAGAGTGCTTAGGACTGTGCTTAACTTAAAAAAATGTTTGTTTTTCACACTATATCATGTTCTTTTAGGCCATATAGTGTGTATTAAGGGAATCTTGGTAGACAAAGAAAAGATTGAAATGATAGTGAGTATACCACCACCAAATTACTCAATAGAAGTATGATCCTTTTTAGGATACATGGGATATTACCATAAATTCATAAAAGGGTATGCAACTATTTTAGCCCAATGGAGAAATTACTATGTAAAGGTGTTACTTTTGTATGAAATAAAGATTATCAAACAACTTTTATGGATCAGAAATACCAATTGGTTATTGCACTAATCCTAATTTTTCCTAACTAGGGTAAAAAAATTCATGTACATGTGGATGCATCAAGCACCGTAGTTGGTAGAGCGCTTACACAACCGTGAAAAGGATGATTAAACCATATAATCCATTTTGAAATCCAAAAAATATCTACAACCAAAAATAAATATACCATAATTGAGAGGGAATCTCTAGTGATTATATTCTACCTACAAAAAATTATACATTATTTGATAGACACTCCATTTGAATTATTTATAGATCATCAAGCTTTGTGATATTTGGTAAACATGCCTTTGTTGGGTGAAAGTATATCTCATTGGTTGATGATTTTTTAGGAGTTTCAATTTAAAATCAATGTTAAACTAAAGTAGGAAAACATTGGCCCTAATCATCTTAGCAGATTGCATAATGGTGAGGATCCAGAGGATATCCTTTATGAGTCTCATAATGCTCATTTGTTTAGAGTTTCTATGATTCTTCAATAGTTGGTAGAAATCACACTATTTTTGGAGTATAGGACATTACCTAAAAATTACAATGAAAAAGAAAAGAAGAATTTTTGACCAAGGCCCTTCCTTTTATCATTGTAAATGGATTTATTTATCATATGGAGAAAAATGAGGTCCTGCGATGAGTATCACTAAAACAAAAATGACCATAATTCATATAAGAGGCACATCAAGTCATTAGAAGTGGAAATTTAATGGGGGAAGCTACCATAGGAAAAATATTACAAAGTGTTATTTGGTGGCCACATCTTTTTATGGATATGCATAGGGTTTCAACACAGTGTGATGTCTACCAACCTATGGGTAAACCCACTCAGAGGGATGAGATGATTTATCATACCATATTAGCATAACAACCATTTAAGTAGTGGGGAATTGATTTTGTTGACCCCATTAGTCCAAAAATTAAACACAATAATGCCAGATACATAATCACTATAATCGATTACGTTACCAAATGGATAGAGGCTACTACTACACCAAGCCATGGAACTAAAGACACTGTTAAGTTTTTGTACTAAAACACCATTACTTGGTATGGGTACCTACTATGATTGGTAAGTGATTTGGGTATTCATGTTTTAAAAAGGACCATCAAGATACTAATACAATAATTTATGATTTCCCATAAAAAATTCATAGTGTATCATCTGCAAGCGAATAGACAAGTAGAGGCTACGAACAAAGTGCTTGGTAATCTACTAAAAAATGTTTGTGATGTTAAAAAAGATGATTGGGAGGACTATATTATTAGGGTACTCTAGGATTACTACACTCATTTTAATCATGCATCAAGATTTACTCCATTTCAATTGTTATGGGATGAGAACTATTATGCCTATGGAATATGTCATTCTTAGATTGCAAGTTGCTAATGCAATGCATCTCAGTGATGCAAAATTACATATAAATAAGATTTTGGACCTTAATAGCATGTATGAAGATAGGTGTAGAGTTTTTTGGGCACAAGAAATTAAAAAAAAAGAATCAAAAGGCATGGCATGATAAGAATCTCTATACAAAAGAATTCCAGGTGAGAAATTGGTTTTGTTATATGATATCTAGTTTCATGTGTTTCTCAGAAAACTCACCATTCAATGGAAAGGTCCCTATGTTGTTCACAATATTTTTTAAAATGGGACTATAATATTGAAATATCTAGAAGGTAATGTGTTGCCCAGAAAGGTTAATGATTTTAGACTTAAATTCTATCATCATTAGGATCAACTTTGTATTTGAAAAGTGTGGTTTAACACATTCATCACAGTTAGGAAAATTTATTAAATGAAATTTCTTTGTATTTTCTATGTTTTGCATGTTTTAGTAAGTTACTTGTTAATAGAGTGAAAGATCAATTTCATTTTTTTAAAATCTAAGATAGGAATGGTCCAACTAAATTAGCACATGATATCTATAGAGTTATTACAAGTGGATAAACTTCTTGTGACGTACTCAGAGAAATATAAGTGTGGGTCATCTATTAAGTCTGAGAATCATACTTGAGTAGATCTATGGTTATGATTATGAATAACAATTGATAAAAAGGAGTTATGGCTAAAGCATGTAGGAAGTTAGTTATAATGTCATTGTCAAAGTTTTATGTTGCCATCAGGATTACCTATTAACTTGATATGGACAATGAAAAGATGGTGGCATGTCCCATCAAACATTTTTTAGCAACTAGAGGGATGCCACATTAACCACATTAAATTCCACATCCACCAAGTTGAATTTTTTTTATCATGCATGAAATAATGGGGGTGTAGTATCAATTCAAATTTGAAGTTAGTTCACATAAGTGAGGGATTTTTGGATCCCAAATATTAATTGCACAAGCCTGAAGAGCCAAGTACACTGAAAGGGTATAAATAATTCAATTCATGGAATTATATCTCACTAAATTTTAATAATTAAGTTATGTAATTATTCTTTACATTTTATTTTCTCAATATTGTGAGCTTCCAATTTTTCTCAATAAGTAGCCATGGCCACTTCTCCTAGTACTACTAAGTTTGAGTATAATTTCAAAAATAGACTAGTCACTTTAAAAGAGGATTTGGGGATAGGGTCTCACTTCAATAGACCAAGTTTTAAGATCCTCATAGTAGTGTTATGGAATAGTAGGCATAAAATAGACTATTTGCAATGAATGGCCCAGTACCTCATTTCGCTGGATTAGACGTTGAGCATCTCATATAGTCACCCACTTTTGGGGATTGGTCTAACATAATGTAGTTGTTATTATCATGATATAACTATCACTATATTTATTTATCATAGGATGTTATGGTTTGCTTGTCCATGGTAGTAATGTTTCATGTAGTCAACATGCTTATGAGAGGCAAATCCATCCTAAAGTATAAATATAAAGTGCCACCAATATCTAATGAAATCAAAGCTACTAAAATTAGAGAGAACCATGGTATTTTTATAGCATCTTTTCTTGATTAATCTTTTCAGTTGTTATCAGAATGTATTTCTTAATGGTTCTTGCAAACTACCAAGGCCACAACTAAGGAATACTAAGGGTGTGGTAGATATTATGCATCAAATGATTTGTGGTAGAGAAAATTTTAATTGGTCCAAATTTCTTCTTTTACAATTATATTAAAACATTTCCAAAGTCTTGGGCACCATAAAGCACACCTTTCAATACCAATTTATGCTATTTCTACTCATCTTCACTCAATGGAAATCACCCATCACGTAAGTCCACCTCAACATCAATTGTTGGCCTAATGCATAATTTTCTAGTTTGGTCACTTTTTTCACCAATCAATATCAAGATCAAGTCCCTTTGTTTGATAATTAGGAGAAGGAGATAATTCAAATTGTCAATCCTTGGATACCATCAGATGTTATGAAAATTTTGGGCCAACATGTTGTGATTCAACACCTTTCATAGGGTACATCTATTTAGATCTATGAGATCCCACTAATGAACACCAAACCATTAGGCTTCTTCTTGGACATGTCTACTAAATAGTGGGAGGTGGTATTTTTGAAAGCTTAGTATAAATAATAAGCTATGCATCTTTAGGTTGTTTCTCTTGAAGCAACACCTCCAAGTTCATCAATTGCACTGATAGAGCTCCCATAAAGCAAAAAGAGTAATGTCTAGTTGTTTACAGTTCACCCTCCCCACCATGATGCAAAATAAGAAGCCAAGTTTCCTATTATAATTATCCTCATGTCCTAAATATTCTGTCTCAATGTGATTGGCCTAAGTTATAGATCAATGCAACCAAAGTATACCGCCTATTGTTGGAAGACATGGCAAGTGATTTGAACAAGGAGGAGAATGAAAAAGAAATTTTCTTTTGGAAGGTTATGTGAACCATGAAGATTAACAACAAGTTACCACCATAGTTATGGGTTTCCATTCTACCTTATCCATAATACCTTGTGTTGGACCCCTTGGGTGAAGAAACATAGATTTACTAGGCTTAGATGGACCCTACACATGGTATTTTCTTTAGAGGTGAACCTTTGAATGTGCTACTGGAGAGCTCACCTGAGTCTACACTTAGGCATAAGTGGTTCACACATAGGTTTTGCATGGTGAATAATAATCTTGAGGACTCATATATCATTTAAATAGATGCCCCTAGATCTACCATTACCACTTCTCAGCCTTCAATGCCAACTAGTTCTTGGTTGAATATAATGCTTCCACAAGTGGTTATCTAGGATATCTCTTAGGGGTGATTAAAGAAGGGCTCAATTTCTCATTCATAGATTTATATGGTTGTTCCTTCCTACTCATACTCACCATTTGATGAACCCCCTTATGATATTGAATAAGTCATGCTTTAGTCCTCAACTGAAGAAGAGAATCAAATTACTTGAGAAGAAGCTAATTGTGATACTGCTCGATGATGCTGCCAAGAGGGAAAAAAAGGGCTAAGGATAAATTTTCACAAAATATGTAAGATTCACAAGCATATCCTCAATATTCTCACACTCATAATGATTTAGATTTAGATTCCATGATGTAAGCTACCATCACTACCAGCTAGTAAGTTATGGATGAGGGACTCTATCCATAAGATTTTACTGAGATAAAATTGTAGTGTAATGCTAAGACTAAACAAAAATCTCAATACCTACAGATGGAATATATCATCATTGAGCTTAAGGAAGCCAAAGGTGTTACTCTTAGTGCTATTGCTTAGTCTAACTAATAAGCTTCTTTACCTTTCATTCTATTTATAGAGTAACCCTAGTAAGATATTGGTGAGACTCCATTTTTTTACCATTAAATTGCCTTTATTTATAATCTCTTTATATCCTTCACCATACAATGATATATAGTCAATTCCATAGTTCCCATATACTTTGACCACTTTCTCCTTGATGTCCATGTTGGATGTGCCTATACCAAAAAATCAATGAATAATGTTTTCATTGCCATTCATTCCTCTTCAATACATACCAACCATTGTTTAAAACACTTATTTGGATGACACACCAATATTAATTGATCTTTCTCTTGATGTCACTCAACTATCCCTGAGTAAGCAAATTGAAGGTGCAGTTGCATTCCAACAATCTTTGTCATAGTAATCTCAATCTTTAGACTAAAAAGCCTTATAGTTGGATGTTGAGAATGATGTGCTATGACACACCATTCAGCATGCATGTGATACTATACAAGATACTTGCCTAAACCTTATTTTATAGGTCACTATTGATCCTAGTCAGTCTTATGCAGATCACCTTCCTTTGGTTTTTACTTAATTGGTCCAAGAATAGTAGCATAAAGGACTGTATTTGTAGTATGATCAACAAATCCTGATGATCAAAGTAGAGACTATCATCTTGTGCAATTTACTTACCAATTATCAGATGCAACTTAGTGTGACTATACAACAAGAAGGAAAAATTACTCATACTCTGTTAGATTGGCATCAAAAAAATAAAGGTGTTTGGACTAATCTATAGCCCAATTTTTTTTACCATGTAGACTTATTCCATAGAATTTTTGAACCCACAAGCTACACCTGATGCTATGGACATTGCATTAAATGCCTTGATCAGTGCACAAGATGTAATGGCTTATGAGCTTATTGTGTGGTAAACTCAAGTGAAGTGTAATTCCTTTTTTTTAGTTCAAGTAAATAGATATGTAAACTACCTTACTTTAATTTCAAATGATATTGATGTGAAGGTTGAAACCATGAAGGCTATTATAGCTTCATGTGATAATGTTGATTTATAACATTTTTTGTATGCTCAAGCTCCACTATGTGCATTGATTTGGGTAGTTCAATAAATTTTACTGGTGTGGAAAACTTATAAGAAGGACTTGGTTACATTAGATTCATCCATTGCTCCAATCATTAATGATCCTTATTTTTTCCCCTAGTCAACTCTTGGTGGTCCTCTGACATTAGATGCAAACTACCTCTTCAGCAACATAGTCTTCCACTATTCTTCTTTCATTGCCTACTCAGTCTTAGGTGTTATACTAGTTAAGTTATTTGGTCTCTTTTATTTCCTCTATTGTTCTGGTTTGTATAAACCAGGTTGGTTAAAAACCAAATAGGGTGGCCATTTGATCTCAATAGCTTATTGAAAACCTATAAGGATGGTAGGTTACCTTGTGATTTTCTTTATTAAGGACTCAGTGATGTTTAATTTTAATACTTTTTGGTTGTTTCTTTTTCCTTCTGCATTCTTAGTATGATACAATTCATTAAATCCAACAAAGTTTTAGTGGGAGAGTAGTCATATAAGGCACCATCATAGCCTAAATACATGTCAACAATCTAAAAGGTACCATTTTAGCATATGAACATGTTAACCATATTCTTGGTCAACATACATGGGATACTAGTCTACAACTATATTCCATTTTAAACTGATTTCATGGATTTGGGTTTTTCTAATTAGGGAAGCTTATATGCAGGTTAGAGTTGTTGAAGATTCCAAATTTAGCCTATTTTAACCATTTACCTAAGATAATGATAGTAAAATATATATATATGTAAGCTTCATAAAATGGGGAGAGGTTAGATGTTGAGAATTTAGATTTTGGACCTCTATACTAGAGACTTTTAATATAAGTGTAGTGTAATTAGTTGATTACTGTGTAATATTTATCAAATTCTATTATTATGTAATTAAATTCATTTTGAAACATTTCAACAGACTTTTGTATTGTTTATGATAATATTTTAGTATATCTATAAGATTTTATTAATATTCATCTATCTAAATTATGTAATATTTGATGAATTTATATTGTTAACTAAAAGGAATTCATATGAGAAGCACACCAGCCCAAATATCTATGTTTTTTGGTAATTTTAAAATAAGTCTTAGGAATTTATGTTTTACTAAGTATAACATGTTACTTCTCCCATAGTTGTCCTTGTAATTAGCAAGTTCTGAGAAATTAGGAACCTCTGCTAACACTCTTATTTTGAGTTTAGCAAGTGATTTTCATGAGATATTTGTGATGTTTAACATTTTGGTTATAGTTTAGCCACATGTTTAGTACTTCTCCACATACCTCAATAAGGGGGCATGCACATATCCATGATAAATAACAAATGTGCATACAGACTTAGGTTTGCATTTACTTTACTCTAATAATTGTATCCATCACTAGAATAAATTAAGGGAAATGCAAACACTAATATTTGATCCATTAATATTTGATAATGCTTGTCCTTGACATATTTACCTTGTTTGGCCAAATATCTATTTTGATAACCCAAAATATCTATGAAATACTTAAAAGCACTGAAAATTAATAAAAACATATTCCAAACTTCCATATTCATCCCTATTAATTAGATACATTACTATCACTCTTTTTTTAGAAGATTCTATCCGTTTAGGATAAGTTCATACCAAGCAGACAAGAGGACATTGTTCACTTGTCCAATAGTGTGTACTTGTCTCCTAAACTCTAAGGACTATATTTTAAAAATGACATGCCTCATAGCAACTTTACCATGCATATAAATAGTTTTTTTTATCATAAACATTCCAAATATCTCTCTATAAAAGCACATCAAGGGTCACACTTGAAAGGGCCAAGCACTATCTTATAAGGCATCTATCTTTCTAATTTAAAAAGCATCTATTTTTTGAGTAAAGATCCCTATTGTAATTAAATTGTGGTTTTATATTATTTTGGCCATGTCTAACATTATTTATTATAGGTTAAGGGAATCCCTTGTCAAGCATTCAAATAAAATTTTCTAGTTAGATTCATATGATATTCCTTAAAAGGATAACTACATCAGCCTAAGTAATTTTTAAATATGTAAGCATCACTTACTCAACAAGGGGTTTTATGAGGATAGCTCCACCATTCCCACTTGCCTCATTTTTACCACCTTTTGAATTTGATCTCATTTTGTGTGCTTCTGCAGGATTAGGGTTATAATTTTATAGTTTTTCCATGCATTTAGAATCTCCAAAAAAATGTCACATATAGACGTAGTTAATAAACCCAAGTTTTTTATAGCTAGTGGATAATCTGATATGAAATAGTAACAATAGATAGGCAACAATGCATTACAGTACAGTGTACTTCTTACATAATTTCCCCAGTAGAAAATGAGCCACTTTTTTCTAATACATCTATGTTTGTAGTTATTATTAGATAGTCCTAGTCCACATAAAATTAATATAGTATGAAATAATTTAGTTGTAAGGACATTTTTTTAATCTTCACTATAGTTTCAATTTTTAGAAAATTTAAAAATTCTATTAATTCTATATATCTCCATATTTAAATATATTTGGTTTGATATATCATCCTAGATTATATTTCAATTAACATTCTCATTTAGTGATAATTGTAATTCATAATTAATTCTAATGTAAACACAAGTGTTATTGGTGTTTAACCCTTTTAAGTTTAATAGAGGGTTACGGGGAAGAATAACCTAAACAAATGGATGAGTAAATGATTCTAATATCAATCCAATTATATTAATTTAGATAATATAATATTCTAAATCTCAAAAATTATAAATATATAAATTACTAGGTTTTTTTACCTATGTCTACATGTGACTTGTTTTTTTGTAGATCATGAATGCATGGAAGACCTATAAAATTAGAACCCTAGTCCTGCACAAGCACAAAAAATGAGATCAAGTTCAAAGGTGGGGGGAAATACTAAATATATAAATTAAAATTTGTGATATTCTTATAAAAAATACAAAGAAGAGAATATACTTAGTTGTATTACTGATCCAAAATCAAATTTGAGTTGTGTAGGTGAAAAATTAGCTTGCATAAATATCTAGATCTCATCATTAGATTCTAGAAATATGCTTTCTAGTGTCTTGGACACTACCATCAAGATATGGACACTAGTGTTGACTCTTATTTCTATGGTTAAATTCTTATATATGATATATAATATGAATCATTTTTTGAAAATTACACCTGCACCTATTAGGGTTTTTTATCACCTTATGTATTATCTACCTGGATCATGTGAATATGTTCTCAATGTTAGTATTTTGATCAAACCCTAGTTATCCAACTTAGGTCACCTTGATAAAAATGGCTTAGTGGGATCACAAATTCAAGCTAACCTCAAGGACCCCTCTATGAATGAGTAAGGCCTACATATCTAATACTTTGAAGAGAGACTCAGACATTTGTAGTTCTCCCCTATGTGTGGACTTGTGTGTGTATAAGGTTGAAATATGATTTATGAAAGGGTATGAAATTATCTAGCTTATACCTTGACAAATAATTCTCATGAGATATTATTTGATTACTTTTAGACCTATAATATGGTTTATCTTATGATTAATATTAAAAAAAGGGAAGAATAGGGTAGTATAACTCAGTTTTTGAATTGATTGAATTGAGTTGGATATGTGATTTCTTCATATTTTATAAATAGGAAATAACTAGGATTTGATTTATAATTATACCACACATTTTGAAAATATTTCACAAGAGTTAAAAAATAAAAGTAGGCTAACCCATATGTTTTGATTTTTTTTAATATTTATTGATTTGTGAGTTAAAAAAACTACATATAGAATTGGGACACTAGTGTTCCTATCTGGATGGCAATGTCCACTAGGGTAAAAAAATATTAAAGATCTATAGCTAACAATGAAGGATATAAATTAGGTTTTAAGGATACTAAAGTATATAGGTGATTTGTGTCATTATAATGATAGGGCCAAACATAAGATAAATAATTAGGCATAATGAGATAGTGAATGTGAGCCTTTTAGTAGTAGTAAGGTCAAGAACTAAATGGGAGAGATTTGATTTTAATTTTTCAAGTCTATAAAACTAATATTCCATTTAAGATAGTATCTACATTTCCCCCCTTTAATCTAGTAATGAATAAGGACTAAATTACTAGGTTAAAGTAAATGTGTACCCTAGTGTGTACAACACACCTTTCCTTAAAAGTATAATATGACCTAATCATATGTGTATCAATCATGTAGGATTCAAGAAAATAATTCCATCTAAGTAGATTTATCAATAAATCTCATAGTAAATAACAACAATCCCTAAAATGCATGATATCGATCATGTCAATGTATAAAAAGTAATAGTATTATCTCAATAAAAAATCAATCAAACACACAAGAGCAATAAATATCATGAAAAAGGGGTCTAATGAGACCATAAATATGGGGCATGTTAAAAAAATTCACACTCAAAGAGAGGACATATTTAAATATCCACACATTAATAAATATAATGCTTAATGTCACAGGTGTCTAAAATTGAGGAACATAATCAAATGTTACAAAATAAAGACAAGATGGAAATCAAGAAGTACATGTAAGGAAATGATAAATTTAATATACGAAGTATAAGTTACTATCATAAGCATATCGTATCATTCCTTTCATGTATGTGTTATTAAAATGACTTGTAACATAGCATATCAAGTACACTATGTAAGATATACGCATGAGTATAGACATGTGTAATATTTATTATATAAGCTCAAAATGATAATGTAAAGTGATTATAAAATAATGTAACGTGTATCAATCATGATCAAGGAAGTAGATTACACCAACATAGTGTGTCACATGGGTATAAGAAATTCTATATCTATGTGTATCATATATTTGGTGTATGCCTATATCACACTCAATTATGTGTGAAACATATGTGTGTATAGAAAGGAAAAGATATTATGTCTAAACATAAATTAAACAACATAGATTCCAAGGAGCTAGTAAACATGTGTATGTTGAATATATATTTTTTGTATATTTGATTTATTTAAATTATTTTGTATTTTTTTAAAAATATTAGGCAATAAATGTCTAGCCTATGATCCCATATAAGGGATGCTCACATGGTGATCTAAACTCAAAATATGGTACATCAAACTTGTGATAATGCCAAGGAAAATGTATAGGCTTCATATCTACAACTTTAGAATATGTGGTACTCAACATATGTCTCATAAGACTCTATTGTCATGAATAGGTAATATAAGGTGTATTTTTTCATGGAATCCATTTTTTAGTGATTTTTGTTTCCTTTAGTGCACATATATCTTAAATTTTATTTAATATAAGTAATTGGGTGGGTCATGTAGGTGTAGATCAAGACTTCATGGATTGTATTATGTATATTTGATGTAATGGTATCTCAAGTATTGGTTTCCTAAGAAGTTGGATTGTCTATTTATTATCCTTTCATGTATTATTAATGTTATTAGGTTTTATGATTAGTTGTAATGGAATAAAATTATATTATTGAAATGGATATTCATATGAAATTCCATAAATTGTAATTACCCTATTATCATGAATATATTTAATATATCCATGCACTATGGAGGGTACCACGTAGAGATTATGTATCCAAGGTCATCCAAATAAAATATCAAAGACTCTTTTGTATGGTATAATGTAAAATGTATTAATCACATTTTGGATAAAATTTTAAAGTTCAATCAATCTCATCAAAAACTAGTTATGTTATCCCATCAAATGCTCTAATCATTTTTGTCAAAGGGTATAACTCATCAATGTATATATCCCAAATGTGTGATTAATGGCATGGTACATACATTCTCACTAGACCATTATCAACCATAATAATGTGTATAGGTCAATGATCAAGGTATGCTCTAATAAAAAATGAGTGAATATTTGAGTCATCATACACAGTTTCACTATCATCACGTATAATAGGACTTTGATCCATATGAGGTATTATGTAGGTGAGTGTTCCATTAATCCCATCTAATAGGTTCCCATAATGTGGTGTAGGAGTATGTGCATTATATTCCATTTTCACTTCTAGACTTTTCTTAGAATGACCTTGTAATGGATATTTAAATACCTTCTAGTTTTGATGGTCACAAGGTTATGACCTTGAATCCTTTGGAGTATCATCAATGGTTATCTGTTGATTATCAACAAGGTATTAGATATTTTGTTTCAATGAATAATTTTTATTTTTATAATGCTTGGTGCCTTCATAATGCCTATATAACATCATTTATATCATATCCTTTGGTATAGGTCGAATCATATCAACCTCTATGGGAGAAGAGAGAGATGTGAGATGACACTCCATAAGATTATTAAGGAGTGAATTCAGAGACTCGGGTAATAATTTAAATTATCTCTTAAATGCAATGGATAAGATGAGTTGATTATGTTTTTTTGACATAGTATTAACCCTTATGGTTTCTTCCTTTTTAGGTTTTGTATGTTTAACCTTGTATCTTGGTTTGATATGAAAGATATTAGTATACTTAGTCTATGTTTTTTCTACATAATTAATATTTTTTAATAAAATAAGTTTCATTTCATTATTTTTGACAATATAACATAAGTCATCAAAATATTTAAACTTACTAGAGACAATAGACACATGTAATGGTGTAAGCAAAATTTTATTTAAGATTTATTGAAGCTATTTATTTTCCATTGTATTTGTTTTTTTTTCCAACATTATTTTATACCTAAAAACATATTCATTAATAGCTTAATTGATTCCTTATTTGATCTTTGAAATTTATGCATATGGCATATTTTTAGTGATGTTGATAGAGAAATGTGCTAAAATTTGATTCATGGTAGGTTTGAATTATTTCATTGATCACATTGGTAAATCATAGAACCATATTAAAGCATAGTCCTTTAGGATCCTTGGAAATAATTTGGTCTTTATCATTGGAAGCATAATCAAGGCATGCTAAGTATAAATACCAGAGATGTTGTTCAAGATCACCCTTGCCATCATAAAGTGTGAACTTGGGTGAAACAAAACTAGCTTACAAAGGGTTAAAAACTATATTAGGTTGAAGTGGATTATGTAATACATATTTTGAATTGATAACATGAAATTTTAAATCATTTTTTTCAATATTGGTGAGCTTGTCTTTCAAAGTTTTCATAACTTGGAGAATAACTTGTAATTGAGATTAATATTTGATACTTGAGAAGTCACAAAAGGGGATGTAAACATTTTTGTGTTGATATGGTTATTGAACCTGGTATTTGAGTTGAATAATTCATTATCCCCATGGTATATGTTGTAACAGGAAGTTGGTCCTCAGGAAATAATGGTTTTAAAACATAATTTGTGCCCCCACTATATGTTGGAATCAATGGTGTGTTAATTGGGAGGTTTATTGGGATGTAATTTTTGTAGTACCACCTAAATATTCATCATCACTAGAGATGGATGAATTATCCTTAGCATGCATATTAATTTCATCTCTTATAACATACAAAAATGCATTAATTAATTCATTATTGGTATTTAGTTATTGATTAATGACTCCTTATCTTCTATTTGAAAATGAGATTTGTTGTTAAAAATTTAAATTTCTTGTAAATGAGAAAAAATATTCTAATCATGACTAGAATTTTAGGATTGAAAAATTAATTACAACAATAAGAAATCAAAAAATAAGAAGATATACTAGGGTTTTCACAAGAACACAAAGAGGTCAGGTTTTACAAATATTTAACCATTATAAATTGAATAAATGATTAAAGGGAAAAGTAGCCTAAAAAAATGGATGATTAAACTATTCTAAGAATGGGACAATTAGTTTAATCTAGACAATATAATATACTCAATCCAGAAAATACTAAATATATAAATTACAATGCTGATTGATATTTTGATAATTGTAATACAAAGAAGAGATAATAGATAATAATTATTTGCGTTACTAATACACAAAATTAATTTATTTTTGTGAGTATGAAAATAGTTTGTATAAAGATTTGGATCCCATCACCATATTTTAGAAATATGCTTTTCGATGGCTTTGACACTACCATTGAGATTTGGAAAATAGAGTTGATGATTCATTCCATGGTTTGATGTTTCTATTTGGGATGGAATATCAACTATTTTTTTAAAATTTCACTTACACATATTAAAGTTTTCATTTGCATTATGTATTATCTTTCTAGATTGTGCACATAGGTTCTCAATGTTGCTCTTTTGATCAAATCCTAGTTCTCCAATTTAGGTCATGTCATCTTTCTAAAAATGGGTTTGTCAGATAATAAATTCAAGATGACCTCAAGGACACATATATAAATTAGTTTTACTTATATATCCAATACTTATAATAAGGCCTTAGACATATTTAGTTCTCCCATATGTGTGAGATTATGTGTGTACAAAGGTTCAATATGTTATACGAAAGGGCATGTAATCATACATCTTATAATTTGAAAAACATTACTCCTGGATGTTATTTGAGTTATTCATACCTACAATATGATTATTCCTATGATTGATATTAAAATAGGGAAGAATAGGGAAATACAACTCAGTTTTACAATTGATTAAATTGAATTGGATATTTTTCTACTTAGTATTTTCTAGATAGGTAATAATTAATATTTGATTTTTATTTACACCACACCTTTTGAAAATATGTCATTGAATGTTTAAACAAGTCAAATAGGCTGACTCATACATTTTTTTAAAAAAAATTAATGATTTATGAAGTAAGGAAACTAGATACATAATTGGGACACTAGTATCAACATTAGTGTCCCTATCTGTATGGTAGTGTCCAACATGGTAAAAAAATACATATGGTTTATAACTTATAGTGGGGGATATAAATTAGTTTTTAAGCATACTATAGTATATAGGTAATCTATGTCATCAAAATAATAGGGTCAGACCATAAGATAAATAATTAGACATAGTGATATTTCAATTGCTAGCCTTTTAGTAGTAGGAAGGTTAATAAATTAAGAGTGGATCTATGATTGGTATATTATAAGTGTATAAGACTAAGATGCCATATAAGATCAAATTTTAGTATGTATAATTGGTATGTTGGTGCATGTAATGGTTTGTACTAGACCTAACATTGTTCATGATATGGGAGTAGTGAGAAGATTCATTTGAAATCTAGTAAAGGAACATTGAAATATGGTGAAGATGATCTTGAGGTATTTTTAAAGTATTTTTGTCTATGCAATATTATAATAGGGTAATCCTATTCAAATAAAAACATTGAATCTACATATTTTTGTTGATTCAAACTGGGTTGAAGATCTTGATTTCCAAAGATCCACTAGTGGGTATGTGTTAAACTTGTTTGATGGAACCTTAAGTTGGATGAGAATACAACATGATAGTGTTGTGATATCCACCATAGAGGTTGAATACATGGTAGCTACTTAGGTAAGAGAGGAATAATTTTTTATTCAAAAGTTAATTTTTATTATTGATTTTGTTCAAAAGACTATAAGGATAGATTTTGACTCTCAAGTATAGTTTGTCTATAAATTAAGCATGAGTATCACTTTATAATTAAAAAATATTAAGTATATTATGATATTTTAGGGTCAATAGTTAAGGATAATAAGATACTATTAATGAAGGTGGACACATGTTAGAATGTTTTTTATTCATTGATGAAGGTTGTGAGTACTATGAAATTTTATTAGTGAAAACAATCAATGGACATAGCTACCATTTTATTTTGAAGGTATGGAATTTTTGACCGCTTTGGAAAGTATTAAACAAGTGGGAGATTGTTTTAAATGTGTTTTATATTTTCCATGATTTACACTTTACTAGACTTTAGAGCCATAATGGAGCCTTTGGGACTTCATTCGACCATATTGACATGTATTTCAATTGTTTTATCCCATGTTTTATATAGCTCATGGTTTTGGTACCCATGTATTGTAATACCACTTTGAGGGGTACCTATTGATTTGCCTCTATATACTCACACATGCAATATGGGAAAATCATAACCAAGAAATACTTTATTGTATTAAAATTTGGTTAAGTTAATAAAATAGAAAAGGAGGTTATTTTGTTGGGTTTTCTTTTTGAAGGGTTTCCTAGGAGCAATATTGTGTAGTTTGCAATCTTGTATTTATTACATTTATTTTATAATTTTAGCTGAAACATTATATTAGTATAGCTTCTCTTGTTTTAGTTAATGAGGTATATTTTTCTCTTCAATAACTATAACCACTATGTACTAGATGGAAAGAGAATAACAATATTGTATTGAAAATGATAAAATCTCACTACAAAGTATCCCATGCCTCTTCAAATGGAAAACCTCATTTGAGCATGACTCAATATAAAATATTTGATAGATGATCTTTTCTTTTACATAATCCCTCTATTTAATATATTCTACTCAAGACAAATTCTACCCCTCATACATGTGGGATAATTAAAAAATCAAATGGGCTGACTTAAAAATCATATGCATTTCATATTTTATTACTAATAAATAATTGGATATTTAGGATGAAGGGATCCTGATAGTTTTATTTTTAATGCCTTAGGTGGTATTTTAAGTCTTTAGGATTAATTGATATGCCAACATCATGAGTTAAATATATGTTTTGTACAATATCATTATTGTATAGGGTATTTATAAATATCTATAAAAATTAAAATAAATGAAAAATATAATATTTTATTGATCAAGTCAATAGTGCCATAGTATCAATAAAAATAAATATGGTACTTGGCGACTGCACATTATCTAATATGCATTGAATAAAATAAAGGTAAAGAAATGATACTTGATTCAATTCATTAATGACATTTTGGTCTAGATATGAGGTGAAAAATAATTCATAGAGATTGATTTTATTTAGTCTATCATGAAGTATGAGTCTATCCCAAGGGTGTTAAAATGATATCATTAAAAACAAGGTAAAGTTTATATGAATGGTTTATTTTACCTCTTATCTTAAATAATACACCAACATGATCATGTCCTTGATGGATGATCTTCTTAGACCATTTATAAAATCCTTCTTCATCTTATACTAATATGGATTCCTAATCTTCATCTAGACATAGGAGGAACATAAGGATCACATATTACATATCTTAGACAATTTGTGCCAACACAAGTTATATGCCAACTTATAAACATGCCGATTTAGCACTATGAAAATTTAATACCCATCCTACATCATTGATTTTACAAGAGTCCATGTAGATATAGAGAATATCAAGACAATTAAAGATAGGCAAACTCCATGTAATCTCATTGACTTGAGGAATTTTCTTAGACTTTCTAACTTTTAATACAATTTTGTTATCTATTTCTTGCACATATAGTTTTCTCTCAGTTAGATCATGTACATTGAATAAATATTCCCATGGAAAGATATAAAACATTATTATTTTTATGAGATAAAGAAGAACTTTTGTGCAACACCTATTCTAGCAATGCAAAACATTGTATAAAACTTTTAGATTCACATTGATGCATTTGCATATGCATTCAACATAGTTCTCACAAAACATGCACTTATGGTCTCCTATCTATAAAATAAATTAAATGAAATGTTTCAATGGTAATTCAAATATTAAAAATATTTTTATGATATTTATAAATTATTAATCTAATATATGCACTACAAATTTGGTAAGGATCCAATCATTCATTTTGATAATAATTCATTTCAATTCCTGCCTATGCATAACAAGATGGAGAATCTGGATCACATAAATTTAATAAATTATTTATAGTGTGCTAGTAATGCTTCTTTTTTTTTTACTTAATATGACATTATAATTTTTTTTCTTGATAATTTATTACTAAATTTGAAAAATATCAAGATTTAAATGAGAACACATCTAAAACAAAGTGCATGGAACTATCTATATTTTCTTAATGTTAGTGATAGATTGAAAAATGCATAGATAAATATATTTTCATTTTTTAACACACCATAGTCATAATTATATCATATATACATACATACATACATACAAGAATATGGTTACCTCTACTAATTTTTTTTATTCAATATAAGTTTTTGGATTTTTGCATAATAAAAACTTTTGTGATCTATGCTTCACTTATACATGAACAAATATATCTTCAAAATTTAAAATAGTATAATTTATAGTTTTACACACACACACACACACACACACACACACACACACACACACACACACACACACACACACACACACACACACACACACACACACACACACACACAAAACTTATACTATTATAAATAAAGAGATATATTGGTTCATGTAGAATCCAAGCGTATATCACACAAGTTTTTATTATACAGAAATCCAAAGACTTATATTGAATTAGAAAATAATTATTATAGGTAACCATATATATATATATATATATATATATATATATATATATATATATATATATATATATATATATATATATATATATATATATATATATATATATATATATATATATATATATATATTTACAAAACTTATACTATTATAAATAAATAATATACATTGGTTCATTTAGAATCCAAGCATAGATCACACAAGTTTTTACCATGCAAAAATCTAAAAACTTATATTGAATTTGAAAATAATTACTAGAGGTAACCATATATATATATATATATATATATATATATATATATATATATATATATATATATATATATATATATATATATATATATATATATATATATATATATATATATATATATATATATATATAAGTAGAAATCCAGAAATCAAATAATTTTTTATTAAGTAGAAATCTAAAAACTTATATTGAATTAGAAAATAATTAGTAGAGGTAACCATATTATTGTACCCTTGTTAGGTGTGTGTGTGTGTGTGTAAATATATATATATATATATATATATATATATATATATATATATATATATATATATATATATATATATATATATATATATATATATATATATATATATATATATAGACACACACACACACACACACACACACATTTAAGATTACACATATTAATTTATTTGACATTTCACCTCTACTTATTCATAATTTAAGGTAAACATTCAATATTCCAATAGTTACATTAACTTATCTAACCAATTATACAAAATATATAAACATGTACCTCTATCTCACATTTGCATGTATACAAAAATGTGTGAAATGCACTTCACACTTTTTTATTAACATTCTTGGACTTAAAAAAATTTCTCATCCTAAGACAAAATATGATGTAAATTTGCATGCACAATGCATTTTATTTCTATGAAGAGTTGTTTTGTTGATATTTGTGCCTTCAATGTGAAAAATATTGTGTCATAGTTTTGCTTAAGGTGCCTTTTTCCAGTTTTCACTTCTTGTGCACTACTTAGTTTCCCTTTCATATTTTAAAATAAGTATCATACCATCATATTTCCCTTTAAAAAATTTCAATAGGGTGTTGTAAACAAGTAGTAACACTTTACATGTTTTCAAACTTCCTATCCCTTCTCACAAATAGTTTTTCCCAAAAAAAATTTGCCGATCCAAAACTTGACCAAAGATATGAAAAATATAGAACCTTTGTATGTTGGAGATGGAACTGATTACATAAAAGTAGAAGGATTATAATAATATCATTACACAACCACTAATGATGTTTAATAAGTTGTTTTTATATAAATACGCAACTGCCAAGGAGGTTGTGATGTAAGAATATGTTCTAAGTACATCTCTTGAATGACATTATTCAAATGTAGTAACTTGGTCAGATCATAAAGTGAGGCATATTTTGGTTTATCTTTAGTATCTCAGACTAAACCTACAAGGTTTCCTAGATAATGATTGTAATTTTTAAAATATACTAGTGTAGCGTTCACCAGATATATAGTATACAAATGGGTACTTAACTTTTCATGATTACTTGGACGTCATCACTACTTGCATTTATAATAAGTTTCGAGTCAATCACAATTTTTTTCTACTTTGTATTATGTCTACACCCTTGAAAATCTGCTAGAAAACATATCCAAATATAATGTTCACTTTTTGCTCATAAATTTATCTCTCAAGATAAGTGATTCATGTAGATTATTGTCCATTTCAACTGTTGACACTTGAATTTCTATGATTTCCCTCAATTGATCCATTTGTGTCAAGTAAGGCTTGATAACTTTCCATGTGACCTGGAGTTGATCCTTCTAGTGAAATAATTTCCATGAAAATTATTTAATTTGGTGAATTTTTGTATTCATAAATTTACCATACTCTTCTACCAAGTCAAATATTTCCTTATCTTCACTACGATTTCAATCTTGAGCCTTCATTTATTGTAATTTTTTTATTTCTTCCAACTTGTGTGGGTTTCATCTTGAGAGAATTTAAGTGCTCAGACATATAAATTAGATTATCACCTAATAATTATTGTACTAAGTTTAGGTAGATATAATCAAATATATTTATGTCCTTTTAAAAACACTCATGTGGCTCATCATTTTCTTGTCATAGTTGGTTGTTATCTTGCTTGAGCATATTCAAACTATGAAATGTATTGAAACCTTATTTTTGTATCCCTCACATTATTATATTTTTATAACCTTGGCCTCTTATAATCATTTTCTGAAATTCAAAAATATAAAAGAATAAAAAATACAAAAATATTCAAATATTAAAAAACACCAAAATCAAGATATGAGCATGACATTGATTGCTAGATTAGATTTTTACATATTTTATTTATCACATGTTTGGTATATGGAATATTATTTACATACACATGCATTTATTAATATTTAGGTGTTATTCAAGATATGCAGGCTACATGTGGACATACAGATCTTAGTTTTCCCTCTACCTAGTGGCCATGCTAATATTGATGGTATCTTGTTCTACAGGTTTCACTATTAAAGTTTATATCATTCTATGAATTTTCTACCATGTTTAGCTACATATATTGACTAAATTTTCCTTTTTATTTAATCATTTTAAACACAATGATACATGGTATGTGTATGCAAATGGAAATGCAACATATCTATAAATCAATTGTAACTCAGAGAAGATAGCTCCTACTTACACTTCCAATTAGGGATACATTAGATAATCATGGTCATGACCAATATGGATCCACTAGACCTATCCAAGGGATACCTTACCATAATAATATCACTAGGGAGGGTTCTAAATCTTCTATTCAAGCTAAACTACGTAATAACCCTAACTAGGTCCTATGTTTTCATATTAACTATACTAATAACAAGTAAAGTAAAAATCTAATCTATTGTTCACCAAAGATTGTGGCACAAAATGGGGGTTAGTAAACACAAAAGTAAACATGCATAAGAGAATCCTAATTAAGCCATGTATATGTAAACCTCTAATGCATGGAGAGGAGTAATATTATTCAAAACCCATTACTTATGATACTTATATCTACTATAGACAAGAACAAAGTTAGAGATACTTACCTTGAAGATGAACCCATCAAGACTCAATATCTCCCTTAGCCAAAGGTTTTTTTCAAGAGGTTTTTGTGGTTTGTAAGGATCACTAAGAAAGGCCAAAGCATCCAATACTTAGCCACAAGACAAGATTCTTCTTCAAGTATAAACCCTAATCTAAGACTCCTTAAATAGAATAGTGGAAGAGTAGATTGTAAAGAAGCGAAAATGAATAATAAATCCTTGATTTTCCTTTGAGAATGATAAATAAATGTGTTTATATAGGCACATCTAACCCTAAAGCCTTCCAAAAGTTTAGGCTGATAGGGTTGAACTAGTCAACCTAGTATTGTAATTGATAAGAAACTTACTAGATAATGAACTAATTCAGCCATGGCAGACTGAGTTCTTAGTTAGCTATTGTAAATAACAATACAGGATTGACCTGACCAACATAGTCATGTAAACTACAAAAAGGTTTTAGGTTAGGGAAAGGGCTAATGAAGATGGTAAATGACTGGAGGAGGGTGTATAAAAGGAGAGAAATAGCAGGGGAATGGATTTTAGGAGGTAAGTTTGTATATAACAAGTAGAAAAATTAAAAATAATCCTATGAGGAGTAAAAGTAATTATCAATGGTATACCCACCCCTATCCCAGTGCAACCCTTAAGACATGCACTTAGAGAGATTGAGACTCAACAAGTTCCTGTAAGATAAAAAGCATTAATAATTGATAAAGGTTGAAAATATTGTGTATACATATTACCCACTTGAATCTCATCACATGTCACGTACTTGTAATAGGGGATGGTGATTTGAGAAAAGAACATGACAACACATAATGCTAAAGCTAAAAAAATTATAGTATTTCAAAGCATGCAATAACTAAAATTAAATGATTGAAAGGGAAATAACTAAAAATTTAAATGTAATGCATATGCTGACTTACCTTTATCTCTAGATGGTTGTCTATTGTGTTTGTAGTTTTGATTGTGGAAGGCATAGAGACTACTTTTGACAAACCCAAGAATATAAAACTAAAGAGAAAAAACAAACAAACGTAGGAAAGCCAAGATAATGGGTGATATGTGGATAAGACGTAATTAGAAATTTGGAAAGATGGGGTGACAAGTGTTATTTTAAAAAAAAATTACCAAGTCAAAATTTAGAGTGAATTGGGTAACTAAAAAACCAAAGCTAATAAAGACCAAAAACCTCAAACAAGTAAACCTTAAGTAAGAAAGGAAAACTCACCAAGTCAAACCAAGGATATATGCAAAAAAAAAGATGGTAATCAAACATAAATGTGTAAGTAGTAACAATCCTTACTTAAATAAATATGGGCAAGAAAAAATGGTAAAACAAAATTAATGGATGAAAAGTAACAAGCCAACCTCATGCATCAATGGAAAAATGTGCATAAAAGGGAAAATAACATTTATGTTAAAGTGGCAGACCTGAATCATCTCCCAAAAAAGGTGGAACTAATATCCAAGCTTGGTAAAAAAAACTCAAGAAGTTTTTTTTTAAGATTTGTCCAACTCTTTCTATGCTTGTAAGAAACAGGGGCATCTGGTTAAAAATTGTCCCTCCAAAAGTAAAAATCATCCTAGTAGTGTTTTGGATGGGAAAAAGACCAAGGTCCAGCAAAAGAAAGTATGGAAACACAAAGAAGATCATTGCCATGAACAAAAGAATAATGAAGATTCTAAAGCTATACATGTTGAGGTGGATAAAGAGCCTTCTTTTGAAGATTCTAATGTTCCACATGTTGAGGAGGATAAAGAGCTTTCTTTTGAGAAAGTAAATTCTGAGAAAGAAGGATATGGTATGCAATCAGATACCATAATACCTGAACAAAGAATAGATGATCTGACAGATCTATCAAAACAAATCATTTTCTATCAAGGGCTAGAAGATCGATGGAGAGATGTAGATGATAAAATTGTGCTAGAGGAAGGTGAAATCTTGGCTGAAGCTGGAAATAAATCAGAGGAGGGAGATCTTTTTTCTCAGTCCAGAGAGATCCAGGTGTTATCTCAGGCTGATAATGACGTTCCTTTGGATGAGTCTCCTCCCCTAGAAGTTGTGAAATATAATGGAGAAAACTCAAAGCATAAACTAAACCAAAGAAAAAGGATTGAAAAAAAGATCAATACTAAGGGGGTAGAAACTAGAAGCAGTAAAATAGATCAGCAAACTAAGGCGAAACCTCTTACTTCTACTCCGAATAAATATGGAAAAAGAGCTGAACAACAGTCTAAGGTGAAACTGGATGTTGGTTCCCCAGATAAAACTGGAAGAAGATCCACTAAGAAAACTAGAGAGTTAGAAAGTTTGCAGAATATTGCTGATGGTAGGCAGGCAACTATTCTAGATTTTACCCCTAAAAAATAGATACAAAAATTATTATTTGGAATATTAGGGGGTAGAATAGCTCTCATTAATTGGATATTGATGTTGTCCCTGTAAAACCTGATTTTGATGCTTCTCTTCAGTAGGTTTCAGGATTTCTTGTCCTAGTGGTTGTTAATGCTTTATCTTTTTTGATTCTGTTAAAGGGTTTCAGGGTCCCTTCAAAACCTACTTTTACCATAATCTAAAACATTGGTGAGTGAGAAGTAAAAATCCAACCTCATTAAAAAATGGGAAAAAAGTACATGAAAGTATAAATTATCTCAGGTGTATACAAAAAGGGGTGGTATAACAAATGACAAATGGTAAAATCAGTCAAGACCTATTTAGGAATATAGATCCATGGTGTAAAGAAAGTAATCCTAGTCACTCAAAACATGTTGTTTAGTTCTAAGTATATATAAAATTGAAACAAAGTACTATTGTCATGTTTGTAAGATATGAAAAATAAGTATACAAGAAAGAAAATATATTTAGAATCACTTTTTGCTTATTAATGGGGGAAATTAAATGGGTGGAGGGGAGAGTGAATGAAAAATCAAGGTAGAGGAACTTTTTTATTGAAGTCAAGACACTTAGATTAGGTTTTTCAAAACAAGATAAATTTCAACCTTAAGGACTTTGAAAAACTTCTCCTAGCCACACAAATACTAGAGAAATAAATGAAGTATGTAGATCATCCCATGAAGGCTATATTCATGAAAATTAAAATGGAGCTACGTTTTGATAATATGGTCCACATTCCTCAAGACCCTTTACAAAGCCATTTATCTACTATGAAGATTTGGTACTTGTGTGATAAATTAGGTAGCACCATAGAGTTTGTTGAATTCTCCTATTCTAATCTATTGACCTACTGTATCCCAATAGACCTTGTATCTAGTGTGAGGCTAACTACAAAGTTTGATCTTTGATTGGAGATAGAAGATGTGTTTGGAATTATGTATTTTGGTGTGATTTTGACTTTTTATATTTTTATGTTGCCTTTTGTATATCATTTCCTTTTGTTTAAAATGATTTGGATTTTATCTTTCTTGATGTCATTTTCTATTCCTCCTCCATATGGATTTAGATGACCAAACATGGGTGTTAAAGATGACTTTCATTTGAATAATTAGGACTTGGTTGCTAAGATAAATAACTCAAAGATCATGGTGTCTAATATTCTTGTAAATTTAGGTGAAATAAAAGTGTTATATTGACTTTGACCTTGTTTTATCCTAAGTGGATTGTAAGGGAAGGAAAATAAGAACAATGAAACATGAAACAATTTGAATTAATTAAAATCATAAAAAAATGTGACAAAGGGAAAAATAGGAATACAATGATAGTAAAGTGTGACTCCTTATCATAATGAGGGAAATGTAGGAAAATATGCTAACACCATTTGTTGTGTAAATTTTATCTACAAAAATAAGCAAAAGCTAAAGTTGAGAACAAGGATAATGAATTTGTAACCATTACAAACACACTCTAGATAAATAATATTAAAAAGATGGTGATTTTATGAGGAAGGCTAAGTCCTTTCCATGGTATTACACTAAAAATCATAAAATAAAAACCCATGATGATTCATAATGCATGTGAAAAATAAATGGTGATAAATATTGAATTTGTGAGGAAGGCTAGGTCCTATCCATGGTCTTATACTATAATTCATAAAAGATAAAAAGGGGTTCCAAACATTTTAAAAAGAAAAGAAATAATGAGAATAAAAGTACAAATTATGAGGAAGACCAAGTCTTATCTAGGGTTTTACAATGCAACTTATGAGAAAAATAAGAAACAAAAAAACCAAAAGGAAGGACTAAGTTTTGTGAAAAGAGATGAGTTATTATAGAGGGTGAGACCCATGCAAGTATCATGCAAAAAGTGTTAGATAGATAACATATAGGAAGTAAGGAGAAGAAGGGATGGATCTATTTTCACTTGGATTTGTACCCCTTGAGGAGATGTCTCAACTCTCCTCATTCAAGTAGAATAATGAAAACATCTCACTTGTTGTGGGTAATCAATTGGTGAGATTAATCTCTAGAAGGGTTAGATCCCTTGATGCACTCTTTGAAGCACTATCTCACTTAAAAACTTTTCATGAAAATGTTTAAGAAGACAAACTTATAAATCTAAATGGTGATGCATAAATATTGAATTTCCTCCTATTTATTGAACTTATACTACTTAGAGCAAATCAAATCTTCTTTCACACATAACTCACAACTCAAGACATATTATTACATAAATGTTTCATATGATTGGTTTAAGAGGTTTATTGATGATTATAAGGGATAATTAATGATCATTTAGATAATACAATCATAAACCACTTCTAAAACTCTCATACACTAAGAAGGAACACTAGATAATACTTATAATAATTACTCTTTTACATACTTGGTAGATAATCAAAGACAAGATCAACAAGATTTATAACCTAACTCAATTATGTAGCATGTAAGTAGTAAAATTCACTTTATTCCTTCAAGAGACATTCAAACAAAAAATTGGCCAAGGTTTCACCATTATAAAATTAAGGCTACTGAAAAGATCCCAAAAATTCACTACTTATAGCATTTAGGAGAGCGATAAGATAAGGGAAGTCCAAAGGTCACTTGGACACTTGTTAAGCTGAGAAAATGAGTTACATGTGCATGAGAATAGGATGTGAAATATACCATGAAAGGTCAGAATATACAAGTGGTTTTACAAGTCATTAAACTCATGAAAAGTGGCATAGGAGTTGTCATTATGCATTTAAAAACTGCCTTGATCATTCACCTCTGTTAGAACATCCCAAAAATGACTAGGGATAGATATAAATATTTGATTGAGAAGGAAGGGTGGTATACATGATTTTCCATATATATTTTGTAGTCCTAATTATTTGTAATCTTCTAGAAGTGAGTTATCACCATCTATAGTCTAAGAAAACTCCTCTTTCAGACACCTTGTACACTTGGATTCCAAAATGGATTTAGTTTCTCATGAAAATCCATAAAAATGGAGGGATTACATGTGTCAAGACCACCCATGGCCTTATATTTCTCAGGTGTACCTTAAATAAATTCTCACTTAGAGTTTTCATACCTCTCACCA
This sequence comes from Torreya grandis, assembly GCA_037957365.1. Classification (NCBI taxonomy): domain Eukaryota; kingdom Viridiplantae; phylum Streptophyta; class Pinopsida; order Cupressales; family Taxaceae; genus Torreya; species Torreya grandis. The sequence goes on along the minus strand of JARHVA010000822.1, from coordinate 4,239,854 downwards.
TCTTAATCACTATGCCAATTTAGACTGGCTAAGATGAGAAATCTTGTTGAGACACTTAGGAGTTTTTATGAAACATTAAATGGCAATATGGATTTATAATAAGTCTTAATCTCACTCACAAAGTTTATTTATCCTCTTGAAAGTCCCTAGACCCTATATAATAAATAAAATATTCAAATAAATCCATTTTGTACCATGTCTATACAAGTGGGGTAGCACAAAAATTGATTATAAGGAGCCTTGAAGAGTCCTCTACAACCTCCAACCATTTTAATGGTCATGTAATCCCACTATAGTAGCTTTCCATGCTTGTTTTCTTAGTTGGGTCCTTATCTAGAGTTTAACAAGGGTTTTGAGTCGCTTATGTGCTTAGGGTTTGTTCATAAATCCCTAATGTTGGAACTATATAAAAATTATAAAAATTTGGTTTCTAATACCCCTATCAACCCCTCCAAACTTATTGGATTTCCATGCAAAGTGCCAAGGGAAATATGAACATCTTAAACTACTTACTTGAGATTTGACCTTCATTTCCTATAGGCTTAGACTATCTCTGAGCCAAAAATGTATTTCTCATGGTTTTTTATACCTTATAAAATAATTATCACCTATTTTTTGACCCCAAAAATATGATATAATATGCTATAATTACCACCTAATGTTAGAACTGACATTGATCCCCCATTTGGATATTGGACTTAAACCTTGCCTAACAGGCCTGATAGTAACTTTGGAGTTATATACCTATTTACTAAGATTATCTATTCTTTTATTGGTTTATCATATATTTTTAGATGAAACCCATCTTATAACACCCATTAGCAGGCTTCCTTTAGCTCTTAGTTCATCTTATCAACCTCTTTCCTCAAGAATGCAGGGTTTGTGCATGAAGGGAGTACCCTTTATCCGAGTCAAAATAGAGGAAAATTAACCTATTTACATAGACAATAAAAATATTATATGGGATTATCAAAGTTTTATATACAATATAAAAAAAATTTAGTCCTTATTCAGGTTTCTATATCCCTCAAATGCATTGAATCCCAAAATAGACTTATGGAGTAGTTAACTGTCTATGGGATTCTTTCATGTGGATTGTGTATTGCTTTTTTAGGGTATTTTATTTGATTTTAATGTAATATATATGATTTAACACACATAAATTCATCCTCATAACATTATTCAATCAATTTTAGTGCTCATATAATGTTTAAAATGAACCCGACCCTCCATTTGTCTTTTAGGCCTAAACCTTGCTTAATAGGCCTGTATATAACTTTGATGGTGTAAAACTCCAAGATGGGATTATTAATTACACGTAAATTTATTAATATTTTTATATATCCTCCCTATATTCTCACACCCTTTAGAAAGGTTCAATCAACTTCCAGTACACCCATTTATCACCCTTTCTCCAAAACCTGCCAATTTACACTCAAGGGGAGTGACCTCTATCTGAGACAAAATAGAGGGAAATACACTATTAGATAAAACAAAATGGATGTTTTAATAGATTAAATAGGTGAAAAATACACTACATACAAGTTTTTTTCCCTTGGTCATTACATTTGACCTTCCAAAAGCAATAGAACCTAAGGCAAACTTGGAGAAAAGACTGTGTGTAGGGTTTGTCATATGTAGACTATTTGATTATGTTACATAGCCATTTCTATATTTTTTTAAATTAAAAATATCCTATGGAGAATATAATAATCATAATTAATGTTATTCATGTTTTATCATTACTTAAAACTCCTATATCCCTATTCTCACACCTTTTTTAGTCAAGAATGTAAATAATCCTTGACTGCATTTCTTGTTTTGGAGAGCACTTGTACATAGTTCTATGTGTTTAATCTTGAGTGAAATGTGTAAAAACATATTAAGAGTTCATTTTATTATTATTTTTTTATTATATCCATTATATTCACCTTGTATATGCTATATCCTCACCCAAACACCCTGTTTAGCTTATTGTCTGCCTACTCAGCTGTAGGTGAGCATTTTCATGTGAAGGGACACCTGTAGGTGTAAAATAAATTTGAAACATCACCATTAAACTCTAGTTGATTATATTTAGATCATAAATGTCACTTTCACCATTTTAAATCATTCACATACGTTGGCATGGTCTAGTTTTGCAATTTTTGGTGAAAAGGACTCTTTTGGATCAAACATGTAGGTGATCATTGCCTGCGTTTAGTGCATAAAAATGCATCTTTGAGGTTCTCAACAGCCATTATCCATTATTAATATACCCTCAAAACTTTTAAAAGTCATTTTCCTATGTAGGGGCTACAAGGTGTACATATCTAGGTGCTTCAAATATCTTGATAGCCTTGTTATAAGCTATTCACAAAATTCCCTAGACCTCTATTTTCACTTTTTGGGGAAAAATCCATGAACTTTCATCTTATGTTTGAGGGTGATCCACATTCCCATTTATCAATTAGACACTTCATATAGGTCTTCAATTTTAAAATCACATGCTAGAATCTAAAATAAGGTTTTACCATGTTCTAATTCCCCATACAAGGACCTTCAAAGCTCTATATTATCACCTATAGGTGAGTATTTTCCCATATAGGTAGGAAATCAAAATTGGGTAGTATATAAGGTACACATGATTATGATTATTTATATTCTTCCACCAAGTTCCCCAATGCACTCTTGGAAAACTTAAAATATTGAATCACATATCAAATTTTCTATCTTAGCATAAAATCATCAAGGAGACACCTATAGGTGTGTATGTGTTGTATGTAGACAATGAACATGAAATAGAGAAATATGTGTGGATTGATGGCCTCATGAACCACTCAATATCATTATAGATCCATCAAATTCATGTTTTTTACTATGAAGATCTTAAGACAAATCTCAAAACCTTTGTTCCAGTATGAGGGCCTCTTGTAAACACTTATTACAGAGTAGACAGGGGTATCTATTAATTTGTTTGTGTGGTACATGAGATTATAACCAACCTTGAATATTCTTAAGACATAAAAATGAACTCTCTTTAGATACTGATGACTTAAACAAACTGATCCACCTTCATTACAATTCCATGAACAAGCTGGGCAATCCCCATACATGTGACTGCAAGTAAGAGTGAGTGAAGAATTGACTATGAGAATGGCAAGATTGAATATTTGCTCAAACCATGGTGTGATGAAACCAAACATGAAAATAGGTGATAATATGTACTTGATACATGGGAAACATCACATCCCATTCCCATGAGACCTCTTCTAAGAACCAAACATTATACAAATAAGGAATTTTTTACTAAGTCCTCATATGGTGACACCTCCCTACAACATGATATGAATTGCCTTTGAAAACACTATGAAATATGAAAATAAGCATGGATATAATATGAGGAGAGAGAAAAAATTTCTAGATTAAAAATCAACAACTAGATAATATGTAACTATCTAAACTAGAGTGAAACTTATAGGGTGCAGGAAATAATGAATACAAAAACACAATCAACTTGATAGAGATAACCTACAAGTTTTAGATGGGACTAACATTCCTATACATGTCATGACCTTCTCCCATGTGTCACCCTCCATCATGGGCTATATAAGTGCCAAACTCCTCCTTTTTCAGTTGATTACTTGATCTTCATTTAGATAACCTACAAGTTTTAGATGGGACTAACATAACTGATAGGGTGTTATGATACACACTTATAATATTAAAAAAAAATGTATAATATAAATTATATCAACACAACATAATAGATATTGGTGGACCAAGATGTCCAAATAATAAATATATGTAGAAATAGAATACCCTTAAGGTAGGGTAACACCATACAATACTCCTTTAGGAAGGAAAAAATCCACAATGTATCTTCAGGGGGATAACCTTCCATATCTTCTTACAATAGAAGACTCAATGCTTACTTGATTCCTTTATAATGATAATCATCTCCTTTATATATACATCTATCCAAATAATAATGGATGGGTAACCTCCTAATCCCAATGTAGGTCGACCATTACCCAAAACATTAATTCCATAAGTTACTCCATTATCATAATATATTGGACCCATATAACTAAGGGGTATGTGTGCCACATGTCAGCATCTCCATCAAACCATATACATTAATATATCATATCCATAGATACATAGTATTACTTCCCTCCTTGACATGTTTCATCTTTGAAACATAGGAAGAAACCAAATAATGATTGTGCTTCAAATCATTGCACACTTTTCTCCAATATCTATCATATAGCCAACCATATGTGATCTCGGTAGGTGATAGCTCTCCAAGATTGTTTCTAAATTCCATTATTCTCCTTTTATTCCATTTATGATCATAATTATACTGCTTTGGTATCCATGCATAAGTATTCCTCTTGTGATTCCATATACCATACTCTACTACATGAATCTGATTTCATCCATGACCATAGCAAGTATTCTTTGGCTTCCATGCATAGACATAGTTATTGGAAATTTGATTTATTATATAGATAAAGTTCTTGTTATTATAACACTCCCTCACATATATCCATGATTTTGTTCTCTCATGATGATTTGGGCATCTATATACCTCAATTTTTTCTTATACTTTGACCTTATCAACCTTTTCTTCTACCTCTTCCACCTTTTTCTTTGTTGGTTCATTTGTCTCTCTAGTATATGAAGTGTTTTGATTTGATTGTATCATTTATTCATCTATGTATTCATATGAATCTTTCACATTCTCTTGATCACCTATTTCAATATCATCCTCATGATATACTTTGATTGTTATTGGTGCCTTTCCCACTATGATATATTGTAAAGTGACCTTTTTCTTATACCAAAATTTCATGAATTTATTTTAAGCATTAATATTTATTTTTCCCAAAGTATCTAACCATGTATATCCAAGAATCATATCCACATCATCCATATCCAAATCATAAAGATCTAAATGCAAAACATATTTTTCCATAATGAGCTTCAAATATTCAAACATTGGAATATTCTTACCATCTACTTGAACCTCCTTGATATTGTTTGTTTGAACATGTAGATGAAGTTATACTTGTTGGTAGGTTTTATGGACACAACAACCTTCTTATTTATAATTCATATGTGAAATTGAAAAATTGATTTGGGTTTCTTTGGATCAAAATTATTTGGACCCTTATTATCCAATTCTTGTTTTTCTTCTTTTAGATCCTCTACCTCTCCTTTTGCACCATCTTTACTCTCCTCATTATCATTATGCTATATTTATTCATCATCTTCATTATCATCATTATTTTTTTCCTCTTCTTCATCCTCTTTTTCTTTTATATCCCATCGATTTAGGAAGACCTGTTCCATTTTTTCCCATGAAGAATAATTTTGAATGAAGGTCAGCTGATTAAACCAATGTTGTGTAGGACTAGACAAAGAAAGAGACAAACATGTTTGCCAAAAAAAAATTGATTATTATTCTCCTTAAAAAGGAGCCACCATTTTCTAGCATGAATATCATCCTCCCCTTAAAATACTTACAACTTCATGATCCACAAAAAAAATAGGGTTCACAAAACCCTAGACTATTAATAACTCATTCAAAACTGAACATAATAATCCCAAATTTTGAATTTAGCTTCCTATTATGATATTTCAACTCTATAAAATGTTTTATGAAAAAATTCCACAAATCTCAGCCCTTAGAATGAATATATGAAAAATAATAAACTCCAACTAACTAACTTCAAACATATCAAGAATCTTAAAATTTTATTTAGAGATTTCAATATTATTATACAACATCAATAAAAATTTCATAAAATAATGCCTTATATTTTATAATATATAATGAAATTTGTATAAACCCTAAAATATGAATAACTCCATCAAAAATGATAAAAAAAAATGTCTTGATTTTTTTTACTAATACTTCCTTGAAATATTATGCATATCCAATAAAAAAACTTGTGCAAAAATTTGTAACGGATTGAAAGATATTGGTGATTCCAAAAAACTAGGGTTTTGCTCCACATAAATTGCCTAAATTGAAGCTCTAATAACACATATTATGATCCAAACTTATAATATTCAAAAATAATATAGAATTTAAAGTATATAAACATAAAAAAAATAGATATTGGTGGATCAAGATGTCAAAATAATCAATATATATAGAAATATAATACCCTTAAGGTAGGGCTACACCATATAATACTCCTTTAGGAAGGAATAACTCCACAATGTCTCTTCGAGGGGACAACCTCAAATATCCTCTTAAAATAGAAGACTCAATGCTTAATTTATTCCTTTACAATGATAATCATCTCCTTTATATAAACATATAACTAACTAATAATATATGGGTAACCTCATAATCCTAATGTAGGCTGACCATTACCCAATACACTAATTCCACAAGTTATTCTATTATTCTAATATATTGAACCCATATAAGTAACTAAGGGGGATTTGTTCCACATGTGGGCATATCCATCAACCCATATACATTAATATATCATATTTCTAAATACATGTCATAGGTAATCTGACTTCTTCAATGTTTGAAAGGAACTTAGGATACTTTGATACCTTGAAAACCATTCCACTTGCATTTATGACCCCTAAATGGCTATTAAATGACTTAAAATGACACATAAACTAATTAGACCATGACCAAGGATAAATTTACATTAAATTATATCAAAATACTTATAATACACCCTATGACATAATATTAGACCCCTAAAACCTCTAAAATCAAGTTTTTAACTATAAGGGTCCCAATTTGACCTACAAGGTTAAATTTGGTCAACAAATTAGTGATTCATAGGTGTAGTATGCTTGATATACTAAAGATAAATAGCCTTATCCTATCCATGGGCTAAGGGAGTCAATTAATTCTTAAAAACAACTAGAAATTAATTGCCTAAAATAAACACACAATAATCACACCACACTAAACAAACACAAAATAAAGCAAGACACTGTAGACACCGAAATTATGTCTACCCCCTAGGTTGTCCTCCCCCCTTGGCCCCTTTGGTCTATTTCCTAAAACTTGTCCTAAGCCCCATCAAATTTAAATCAAAATAAATCAAATATTTTAAATTGGTGGCCCCCTTTCCACCTCACCCATGCCACCTCAGATTCTCCTCCTTGGATGCCCCCACCTCTCTCCTAGCCTTTATTACCCAAATCCTTTCTTAATCCTTCCTCCCACATCCATTTATGCTCTCCTCGACCATTTTCCCATGTCCTTTTGACCTAGCAGCGTGCAAGAACGGATAGAGGCTAATTTTAGCCTCTATCCCCATTCTTCTGCCACTGACGTCGGTCATTATGCAGCCGACGTCAGTGGTTCTGCCGGCGTCAGTTGCCTTTAAAACCATTTTATGCAACTATTCTCCGCCCTGGCAAACGTGAACTCTTTGGATGCTTGACATTCGAATTCTCTCTCTCCCTCTCACACAACAAACATCATCAGCTATAGGTACTCTGTAAGACAGCTTCAGATTGTGAGATAAAAGGCATTTGTAGGTCCTTCAACAGCCCCAACAACAGGTTTCCTCCATTCTTCCTTCAGCAAGCAGGAGGTAAGCACTTTCTTGTTTTTATTTCATTTCTTATTTGAATTCATATGCTAATCCATCCCACTACCCAAAACCTTCCCTGTCCTTCCCTAAGAGGCTGAAAGGCCTTCTCAAATCCCTGTCTCTATCTTCCCCCTTTTGCCTCTATCACCCATTCAGTCCATTTCCAGACAACACCCTCAGTTCAATCAGTCCCTCAGATCCTCAAACAATCCTTTTGATCCCCAAATAGTCCTTTTGACCCCCAAACAATCTCCTTGACCCTCAAATGAAACCTTAGACCACTCTGCAGACTAAAAACCAGACTTGAAACTCATCCCTGGCCATTACCCCGACTGACCTCGACCATTGCCCCTACCGACGTTGGCAGCCTAACCGACGTCGGCGACCTTCCTTAATCAACACTGGTAGAACCACCGACGTCGGCGACTATGCAAAGTAGATTGCTGCATATCAGGTACACATTTCCTTTTTATCTTCTTCATTCTATCCTTCATTATTTCTATTTATGTTAAATATTCTATTTTTAACAGTGGACTGTCATCCTCTGAGAAGCCTTTGCACTTCTAGGACCAAGCCTTCGCTTGGCAGTCCACTTTCTTGTCATCTAATGTTTTTCGTGTTTTAGTCTCTTTCTCTTTCAGGTGTCATCCTCCACAACCAAAGAGGAGTTCCTGCTATCGTCTGAATCTGGTGCGCAAGTCCACAATCTGGGTACATATAAACCCTCATCCTTTCTTCTTAGTTTCTCATTTTTCCTTTCTTGAAAGTGAAAAGCAAAATCTCATATAGAAACATTCTGGCATGCCCGGTGGGACCCTAGGGTCTTCCTTGGGTTTCTTTCTTTCTTTTCATATAGGGTGCATTAGGTTTCTCCTTTTCATCTCTTTCTTCTATCTTTCAAAAGACATCATAATCAGGATTAAAAAGAACTCTTATTTCTTTTCTTACATCATAGACTAGTCAAAAGTCATACTCTTCAACCCTTTCTCTATTTGTCTTCATACGAACTAACATTTCAACTTGGGCTTAAAACACATTGCATTTCATTTCTGTTTGCTTGCATTTCTTAGTCCACATCTAGTAATTAACAACCGCATCATGAATTAATCATATATCAATTTATGTTACACAACCAAATCACTTGCACAAATCAAACATCAAAACTTACCTGAGACAAGGCCCGACTGGGATTTCATCACCCAGTGGATACCTTACCCATCCCGACAATCCCACTTGGATTTCATCACCAAGGGGAAAGCCCACTTTGTTCTCTGGTAGAGGATAATCTCTAGGGAAAGTATATTTTGGCTAAGCGAGACCAGCTTATCACTAGGCTCGTGAAGTGAGGGGAGCTTGCTCCTTTGCACCAGGCCATGTACGAAACCTAACCTAGACTCTTGAGCACCTAAACAAACCTGAAACCATCCATAGACTACTTCTAGGACCCATCTCAAAAGCCAATCTTCCTAAACACATTCTAAGGCATAAGCTGCCACGAGCTTAATAATTTATTCCTAGAGATTTAACACTTAGGATCTGCTTGTGTTCTTCATCTTTTCTATTCTTATCTGCTTGTTTGAGCTAGTGAGGACATTCTTCTTCCTTTTTTCCAAAAACTCTCAAATCTTTTGGGTTTCTGGAAAACACAGTCACCGGCATCGATTATCTGACCAACATCGACCATCTGTTCTCACTGACATCAATTTTTAAACTGACGTTGATCACTGTCACAGTCCTTTTTTTTAAACAACAGCCTTAAAACCCACCCCTTTTTCTGCCAAAACCCCATTCTGAGTTTTTGAAGCTAAAAAAACACTATTTTTGAAACTTGACCCTTCTTGCCTTGAATGGTTTTGACATGCAGTCAAACCAAGGCTCTTCTTGACCAAGCGAGGCATCAACCGCTTCTGCCTTCCTCATCCATAACCAGTCCTATAATGGAGTTCCACTCGAAGAATGAAATAACTCCTACTCGATCGACACCAACTCAGTCTCCCATTGTCCCTAAAGGGGACCAAGACTTCGAAAGATTCTCGAACCTCAATGGCAGAGCCCTTCAACATTATCTCACGTGAAGCCAAACGTGAGACTCCTTAGGCAACCCAATTTATGGGATGTCGACTTCCTTAGTCGAGACAATGATCACATCAACAGCATCCACAATTCAACCTATAGACAATCAAGCCAACACCTCTACTAATAACCCGACCGTGTCCTATCTTCAAATTTTAGCCTCTCCTTCTAGACCTACCTCCATAGGGGTTTTTGTACCCCCTCAAACTACTCAACCAAATTCTACACCCTTCCAAAACCTAGAGGTCTCTATTCCCCCTACTCTTGCACCTATCAACACAAGAGTAATTGCCTACCCTTCAACAAGTATAGCCACACCTCAACCACCTTTGATGGCCCCTATCCAATTTGTGCCTACCAAACCCATAACACAAGTGCCCTTGGCTTCAACATCCACCCCAATGACTAGCTACCCATATGTTGCGTCTACACAAGCACAACCAACCACGTCATATGCTCCTCTCAATACCTTCCAAGCACCTTACAACCTAGGGGGCACTCCACCTGCCAATCCATCAGCTGAGATAATCAAAATGCTGATGGATAAAATGTCTAGTCTAGAAACCTCTATTTTTGGTTCACACAATTCCCTCTCATATGAGCAAATTTGCAATGAACCCATCCATCCTTCCATCCCGATCAAACCATATCCCAACTATTGGGAGCTTCCTAAATTTTTTGGTTTCCAGAGTAAGGAAGACCCATAACAACACCTACGGGCATTCAAACATGCCTGTTATCTCATTGCCCATGATGATGCGTTACTTTTACGCACGTTCCCTATGTCCCTCTCAGGTGCTGCTCTTGACTGGTATAGCTCTCTCGCTAGCCATTCTCTCTTCACATTCACACAGCTGGTCCAACTCTTCCTTGATCACTTCTCTATCAACATCACCAAAAAGGTCTCAATCACAGACCTCTATTCTATCTGGCAGTTTGAGGACGAATCCATAGCCAATTTTGTTGCTCACTAGAGAGGCCTCATCAATCAGCTCTCATTTTCTTTGCCCCAACCCAAACTTATCAAACTTTTCTCTCAGGCCTGCGCCAAGCATATTTCCTCCACCTTGCGAGTTCAGACATTTTGCACCTTTGATGAAGCCTTCACGATGGCCCAAAAGCTTGAATTACGTGCCATCGAGGAAAACAAAGTCAAGTTGTGGAGTAAGAACTCCAACACCAAGACCAATGACTCCTCTTCTAAACCTTCTTCATCTAATCATATGTCTAAGGCATCAACAAATGTTGTAGTCGTTAGGCCTTCATCCTCTTCACCTTCAACTAACCAGCCTGAGCCATCCACGTCCCAAAGCATCACCCGCCAATTCCAGCAGAGATACGTACAATGAGAGTATACTCCACTTAGAGAGTCATACACATCTGTGCTAGAAAAACTTGTCAAACAGGGGGTTCTCAATCTCCCCCAAATCTGACCACCTCCACAATTTGATCCCTCATGCGCCATCCCTGTGTGGTATAGGGAAAATGACTTCTTCAACTACCACCGTGTTAAAGGCCATGACACGGGAAACTGCAAGACCCTTAAAAACATCATCTAAGACATGCTTGAAAAGGGTGACCTCGTCCTTGACAATCCCAATGCACCACCCAATCAAGGCATCAAAATCTTCAAGCAACCATTTCCCAATCATCCTCCGACCCAAAACAATGTCCAGACCATGACTGACGACACTCATGAACATAACATAAGAATAGTCAATGCGGTCTTGCCCTTCATCCCGACCAACCTCTCTCACAAACTCAAGAGGTTAGTCCATCCATTAGTCCATCACATGTGGACAAACCTCCTTCTCCGGTTAGTTCTCCGTCAACCTCTCTTATATTGGAGGACGCCTTGACCATACCGGCACCACCGGTCTCACCATCCTCCTTCTTGCTACCTATGGAGGACCCGACCCTTCCTACTCCTCAATCGCAAGTGGAGGGTGCAATCATTCCTGCCCTTTACCCTCTTGAGGAGCCTCATCCTCCAGTTTCTTCTTCACCCAGGGAAGAACCTGTCTCTCCTTCGTCTCCAACCAAAGACGAACCTGTCACAACTTCATCATGCCTTGGGTCCAAGAATGCTACATTAATCTCATCTTTGACCCCACAACCGTCAACATCTTCTCAAGGACCCAAATCTCATCCAACATCTTCTCAACCATTTTCTCGATTAGTGGAGAAAATCAGACTTCTCCCTTTAAGGAAAGTGGAGCATCAAGTACTGTGGGAGTGACTTAAAGCTCTTCAGCATGCCCGTGCCATCTCATCTCATGCCACCAACCCTCCCATGGCAAAATCTCCCAAGACTTCCAACCAAGACCAGACCTCCACTTCTAAACCTTCAAAACCGCAATCGTCTGCATCAGGACCGAAACCCTCATCTACTCCATCAAAACCAATCAAGTCACTCGGTGTTCACCCTGTCCCTAACCTCACTCATCTGCAAGTGAAGGTGGACTTAGACTAGGCCTCGACTAATAGTAGTCTTCAAAACAAACCAAAGAAGGGTGCTAAACCACAGAGGCAAACTCCTCCTCCCCCGTCACCATTGCCCTCCATTTTGGGCCCTCACCCTTTGACCATAACTAGAGTCCTCCCCACTCCAACCTCTAATCAAAACAAGTTGCCTCCTCTACTCCCTTTACCTACCACCAGCCTATCCTCCCCAAAAAAATTGGCACCTCTCACGAAGAAAGTGTCGTCTTCCCCTGACACTGCACCTTTGACCCAAAAGGTGGTACGGAAGCCTTCTTCAACTCCGCCCAAGCAAAAGTCACCAGCATCGCATGCATCAATGAGCACAGACCCTTTAGTGGGTTCATACTCTTTGATATTGCACCAATTTTTGCAAACCTCCAACATAACCCTTCCACCCATCAGGCCCTTCCAACCTCTCAGGTCTAAGCCTTCCTGGTTTGATGATACTAAGATTTGCCTATATCATCGTATGCTAGGACATGATACCGAGGCTTGTTGTGCCCTCAAGGCCGTCATTTACCGCTACATGGAGAAATACACTCTTCTCCTTGAGGACACTGTTGACAGACCTCCCACACCTTCTCATATCCCTCCAACCTCTTCAACCACATCAACATCTTATCAATAGGCCATGACCCCTTCATCTCCTTCACCTCTTGTCTTCGAAATCAATGCCATCCATATAACCACTAGGTCACAAAAGGACAAGGCAAAAAAAAAAACCCACCATTCCTTAGACCTACCCTTTCGTCAAGCCACCTCTACCGCCCAAGCCTAAAATTTCTATCCTTGGCACATCTCAACCCTCTTCTTCTTCCTCTTTAGGGGCGATCCATGACTCCATGATAAAATAGCTTCACTAGATGCCCGTGAAGATGACCCTCTATGACCTTATTCAAACCTCACCCCAACATCATCAAGCCCTCATCAGAGCCCTATAGGTAGTGAAGGTCCAACTCGAGGACCCCCAACCACTTACTGCCCTTCTCCACTCTTTGTCTCCCATTGCCTCCATCACATTTAGCGACTCTGAGATTCCTACATCTAACACAGAAGATCAGGATGCTGCTCTCTTCATCACTGCCTATGTTGATCAAACACGCATTAAGTGCGTTATGATTGATGGAGGTGCCAGCATCAATATTATCTCCACCCATGCCTTTGATCAATTAGCTCTTCCCAAGAATTGCGTATCCAAAACTGACACAATCTTGCGATCCTTCAATGACACCACTGCCACAACCATTGGAATAGTCATCCTTCACATTCACATTGGCCCACGCACAATCCTAGAGCTCTTCTATATCATTGAAGGAGAGTTTTAATATAACATGTTGCTGGGCTGACCTTGGATCTGCACCATGGCTTGTGCCCCTCTACCCTGCACCGTTGTGTGAAATTTGAGCATGACGAGAAAGTCCACACCATTCCCACTGACCCCTCACCTTTCAAAACTTGTAACACAACCTACCGTCCAAATGACGTTCTTATTCCTATCAAGCCATTAACTCCAATGCTGCTTCCATTCACGGAAGCTTCGACCAGTTCACAAATGGTGGTTGCCCTCACCCCTCCTCTTTAAGCGACAACCAAAGACCCCATGGAAGACATCTTCCAATGACTTTCACTTGGGGAATATCACTTGCTCGCCTTAGACATGTTCTAAACTCTGCAAGAGTATGGATGCCTTCACCACAGCCCCAGTTACGACCATCAAATCGAGATGGTCATGCCTTATGGTCCTCCTCACCTCTGAACCAACCTCATTTATGGGGGGCTCAATCAAGATCCTACTAATGGCAACCCTCTCTCTTCACCCCAACCATTCACATCAGACTTCTCATTTCTTGGCAACCCCGCCTTTGCACACACTTACCTCTACAGGTGTGCATGGAAGGGTTTTCGTTTTAGATGCTATGAGCAAGGCTCCCATCAGCCTATTAAGCCTCTCAATGATGACAATGCCAAGAAATAGTATGGCCTAGGATACCAAGACCCCATTCAGGCTCCTGCAGACCTTTGCCCCGAAACCACCATTGACCAATCGCCTCCCAGCTCGCCTATTCTTCCCCCTTCACCTACGGAGTCGGTGGTTTCCATCCCTCCTAGTTTTTTTTTTTTTTTACGTAAACACCATCTACCTGGAACCCCTGACCTATCAGCTAAATGGGGTGTCTAGGTCTCTCCCTCTCATTTTTTCTAGCATGATAGAGGATGAGTCGATGACCATTCACACTGTTCACTGCATAGACGATGACGCCATTCTGTCTTACATGGTTGCTAATGACTCTTTCATCTAGCGCTCCCTCCCTTTTGAGACCTAGGTTATGTTAAATGAATCAACCATTGACATCAACCTCCCTTCTTCTGATGTTCCTCACATCTTGAAGATTGGCCAATCTTTAGATGCTCAGGAGCAGCTTGACTACACCCAGTTCCTCTCTAACCATAGCAAGGCATTTTCCTAGACCTACAATGACATGCCTAGCATCGACCCCACCATTGCTACCCATAACATCATCACCAAACCAGAGGCTAAGATTGTTAGGCAAAAGATTCACCCTCGCATTGCACTCCTTGTCAAAGAGGAGCTTCAATGCCTTCTTTCTGTCTCTTTCATCCAACCCATCGATTATTTGTAGTGGTCTCTAACATCGTCCCTATCACCAAGGTGACTGGGGGGATCTGGATCTGCATGAACTATCACGACCTCAACCTAACCTGTCCCAAAGATGACTTTCCTCTTCCCAATATTGACCAACTTGTTGATCTCACGGCTGGTCATGAGATGCTATCTCTCATGGACAGGTTTTCAAGATACAACCAGATCCTGATTGCACTAAAATATCAGCACAAGACTACCTTCATCACCCCATGGGGGACTTTCTGTTATCAGGTCATGCCTTTTGGCTTGAAGAATGTAGGTGCCACATATCAGCGTGCCATGACTTACATTTTCCACGATCTCCTCCACAAAATCATGGAGGACTATGTGGATGACCTGCTCGGCAAGTCTAAGCTTCACCGCAACCATTTGACCATCCTCAAGATCATCTTCTCTCACCTTCTTCAATATAATGTCCACCTTAACCCCAAGAAATACATCTTTGGGGTCCTCTCAGGCAAGCTCTTAGGTTTCATCATTTCTTTCTGTGGCATCGAGATAGATCCTGCCAAGATCTGTGCTATCCTCGAGATGCCACCTCCGACCAATCTCAAGTAGATTCACAATCTACAATGGAAGCTCTAGTCCATTCGTTGTTTCATCTCACAGCTTTTTGACCGCTACCAACCTTTTCATCATCTCCTTAAGAAGGACGTCTCCTTTAAATGGGATAAGGATTACCAAGAGGCTTTTGAAGCCCTCAAATGCTATTTGGTCTCTCCACCAATCCTCATTCCACCTAAAGATGACCAACCCTTCTACCTTTACATCTCAGCAACCAACCATTTGTTAGGTGCCATGATCGTGCACCAAGACGAGCATCACTGTGAGCAAGCGGTTTACTATATCAGCCAAACACTGGTCGACTATGAAACTCGGTATACTCATACCAAGAAACTCTGTTTGGCATTAGTCTTTTCCGCTACTAAGCTCTACCATTATCTTCTCAACCACAAGACCTTTGTCATCACTCACACTGACCCTCTTAAATACATGCATTCCAAGCCATACCAAAATCAACGTATGGCTTGATGGCTCATGCTGCTTGCTGAGTTCGACCTTGAATTCATGTAGCAGAAATCCATCAAGGGGCAAACCATCGCTGACCAACTAGCAAATTCCCCTCTTCCTGAAAATCAACCTTCTCAGTGTGAGTTTTCTGATGAATCTATCACCGTGCTTTCCACCGATGACATAATCTATCAAATGACCATGTTCTTCGATGGTTCTAAATGTCAACTCAGTGGGGGTGCGGGAGTCATTCTCATCCCACTCGAAGGTGAGCCCATGCCTCTATCTTTCAAGCTCGACTTTGATTGTACCAATAATATGGCTAAATACAAAGCCTTAATTTTGGGACTTCAAACCACCCTTTCTCTCAGCATCAAGACCATCAGCATCTTCAGTGACTCGCAACTTGTCATCAATCAAGTCAACAGTTCATACCTCTGTAAGAATAAAATTTTGCAAAGGTACAAAAACTATGTTGACACTCTTCTGGCCTCTTTCGACCATTACCTTTTGCAGACTATTTCGCGCTCCATAAAAAAGTTTGTTGACACCATGGCTTCTCTCACCTCGCATATCCCATCTTTGTCATCCTCATTTAGACTCTTTGTCATGGTGCATCATGTGCTGATGCCTTCATACATTTCTACTAACATCAACCATGTCAACACCATAGACTCTAGTCCATGAGATGTTTGGTATAAACAACTTGTGGACTACTTGACTCATTCTATCATCCCTCCTGATCTCTCTAGCAATGCACGGCGGGCTTTCATCAAGCGCATAGCTTGCTATACCATGCTAGGGAGTCTTCTCTATAAGCAAGGCTTCGACAGCCTCCTTCTTCACTGTCTAACCTCCACTAAAGTGTCTCATGCCATTAAACAAGTCCATGATGGGATTTGTGACAGACACTTCAGTAAGAACTCGGTTGCCAAGCGCATCCTTCGCCTGGGTTATTATTGGCCCACTCTTCATCAAGACTGTAGCGACTATGTTTGGCATTCCATAAAGTGTCAGCAGCATGCTAACTTGCTTCATCTCCCTAGCCACACCTTACAAGTCACTCAGGATTTTTGGCCTTTTTTTTAGTGGGGCTTAGATCTCATCGGTGAGATTAACCCTCACTCATCTCTTCGTCATTAGTCCATCATCACCACCACTAAGTATTTCACTAAATGGGTGGAAGCCATTCCTCTCATCTCCACAAAATCTGACAAAATTGTCGACTTCATCAGCACCCACATTATCTATCATTTTGGTGTCCCTCACAAAATCATCACCGACAACGACAAGTCCTTCAAAAATAAGACTGTCCAAAAACTATGCAACTCATTTGGCATTAAACTCAGCTTCTCTTCGCCTTACTACCCACAAGCAAATGGGCAGGCTGAGGCTTCCAACAAAATTCTAACTAAAATTCTCATGAAGGTGGTCAACAACACTGGGAGGGACTGACACATTCATATTCCCTTCGCTTTGTGGGCCTACCGCACTAGCATCCAAACCGCTACGAGTGTTACCCCTTTCTCTCTAGTGTATAGAACAGAGGTTGTCCTACCTCTCAAACTACAGATCCCATCTCTCTACATCTCTCTGCATGACATTCTCTCCAACGATGACTTTCATCAAGATCGCTTAGCTCAACTTGAGCTACTTGACGAGCATCATCTTGCTGCCCTCAATCACCTCCATGTCTATCAAAATCACATCAAGCGAGCCTATGACAAAAATCTATGAGAACGAGATTTCAACATCAGAGACCTCATCCTCAAAGAAAACCAGCATGTGACCAATATGGAGCAAAGTAAATGAGGCAAGTTTTCCCCTAATTGGCTCAGACCTTTCATCATCACACACAAGTATGGGTCATGGACTTATCATTTGTCCTCTCTCGATGGACGGCTAGAACTTGAGCCTCTTAATGCGTTGCATCTGCGACCATTCTACTATTAGTCGAGTACTCATTCACTTGATAGTTAACTTGAGCTCATCCCTTGAGCAATCTCTATCCTCTTAATCCTCATTCCTTTCAACCCTATTCCCCTTAACAAATCCTATATAACCCTTTTATAATGTATGGATGCTTTGTCCTAATAAAAGGGAGCCCTTGAACTTCTATAGTCTTGTCCATGACTCCAATTTCTATCAAAAAAATAAATAATAATAAAACAAGATGTCAAAACATATCTAAGGTCACAAAATCAAAAAGCAGACTGCTCCCTCAAAGGACAGCTGTACTATCATTGATGTAGCTAATAGACTACTCCCTCAAAGGACAGCTATTCAAAGCCCTCAAATATATAAAGCATAATATAGACCACTCCCTCGAAGGATGGCTATGACTAAATCTTGCTATAAACAAAACTTTTTTAGAAGCTTCCCACATCGATCAGCTTCACAAATGACCACAAAGCAAAATGACATCTCTATGTAGACTTCTCACATCGATCAGTCTGCACAAAAAAAAAAAAAATAGGACATGGACTTGGCTTGTAGTTGTCTCAGGGTCTCCTATGAAAAGGGGCAAGGTTCTCTCTGCTCTAAAAAGGGTTACCCTATCCTCCCCTATCATAACACCTGCTCAAGGGACTTCGAGCTCACTTTAATGTCAAAGTGATTCGATTACCATTTTAACACAACCATGGTCACCGACGTAACGCATGAATGGGGCTCTTTTGTTCTAATAACCCTTATCTATGCTGTTATTCTAGTCCTTGTCAATGAAAGGGCGAATATGCCTTTCACTTCCTTTACACTTTAGTCACATTCAAACTTTATCATTTGTCAAACCAACTCAACCCAATCTTTTTTCAGACCACTCGCATAGCCTATTCACACTAGTTTCTATGGACACCAATACACATGGAGACTATGGACTACACAATTTATGTTCGGCATAAACCATTACTTGCTGGCACATAAATAGAATCAATTCATTTTTAGCATACATCCATCACGAATATAGAAAATTGCTAGGGATGAAAGACCCATTGGCTAATGTTACAGAATACACCATCACACAGTATGGAAAAGGCTGTAGCATCATCTTATCCTCATCATTTTGACACATGACCAAACCAATCTATCAACCTCTTTGACTCTTTATCTGAACTACATTGGTCTGAGGCCCTAAGACCGAGGCTATGTAGGCAGCACTCAGATAACACAACATCCTCTGGGGTTAGCTCGACCACCCTCATTTGTTCGTCTCTCTGATGAATAAACCTTATTTCCTCCTTTGACCATGACTTGACCTCGACCAAAACAATCGACCACTTCAACCCCCTTCCTCCCTTTGGGGAAAACTACATTAGCCTGAGGCCCTTAAGACAGGGGCTATGTAGGTAGCACTTAGTTGACATGGGGTCTTCTGGGGTTAGCTCAGCCATTCCTTCATCACATTCCTTCCATCACATTCTTTTGTCACCTACCAATCACATCACAAACAATCACATATTTTCATAAACATTAATAAAATCAAAGCACCATCATCATAATCATAAAACCTCATCATCCTAATCATTACATATCATCATAAAACATCATCACATCATATCTCAGCATACATCATTAAAACATATGAGAAATGCTGAAAACATTAACATTCAAAACATTTTCTTAACACATCAATAGCCAAAAATCTCATCATATATATCAAAGTTTTTATAATGGTACAATCTGTCTCTCTCTCTCACAAAAATCAAGTACATCTCACATCAATGGTTCACAAACTGGTATATACATAGCATCAAAATTTTCCCTCAAGGCTGTGACTGTGGTGGTGGTGGCAGTGGCCGAGAAGATGTTGTATCCTCTCCCCCCTCTTATCTGCACTGTCTGCGCAAATTTGTAGCAGTCGCCCATGACATAGACCGCTATCGGCTCAACTCTGCCCTCATATCTGAGTATCACTGTATTTGAGGAAACCCCCTAATGACTCCCTCATAATATGCGATCTCATCCAATGCATTATTGTATCTAACTATAGATACAGTCTGCAGTGGACCCATCTGACCTGTTGCCATGCCCTGCACTGAACCCTGTAGCTATGAAAACCCTGGCTACACTGACACTGACTGTGTGGGCTGCTATGCTAGCTACTGAACTGGATGCTAAATCAGACCCTGTCCTACCAATGCCTATGCCTGGGCTATGGCCAACTGACCCTATAAAATAGTGACCTGTCCTATCAAAGTAGCCACTCGACCTATCAACCCTGCCATCTCCCCCTGTAATCCTGTGACCTGCCTCTCCAAAATGGTCACTCATCCTCATGCTGCATCCCTCTCCTAGATGGTAGCATCCCTCTCTTATCTGGCGACATCCCTCTCCTGTCTAACCACATCTCTCTCTGATCACTGCCTAAAGATCCAACTATGGTCCTGCCTGTATCCCTGCATACTGCCCTACCCACCATGCCGAGTAAGCCTCTGTGCATCTTGGATCTGCTATCCCAGGGCCTACTGGTAATTCCTCAAAATTAGGCCCCTCTATCTCCTCTGGCAATGGGAGCAGTGCCTCAATATCATCCCATCTATACAGTGGGAAGGTGGGTGGCACATCTTGAAGTAGCCCATACTGGCATTGCACTCTCTTCACTGGCACCCTCTCGAGCTCACCAGATCACCTGCCCCTGACCCATCTCAAGCTCTGTACCCCAACCAACTACTCCCTCTGGTCTCTAAATGCTGGATACACCAAGTACGGTCTCCAAATGATATCTATTGGGATTAGGGCCTCCAGTACCCCTTTGTAATGGTCAATATCTCTGACCACTCCATCCACCCGCGTCTGCACCATCACCTCGCGCCATCACCTAAATTTGACCCTAAAGCTGGCCTAAATCACCACTAGAAGGCCAAGAGGATGAGTAACCACAATATGCTCACATGCCCAATAGTGTAGGAGGTGGCCCACACATAGACTATATCACCGCTATCGACTGATGCCCCATAGCTCTCTGTATACCTGGGCCAAAAAGACAAGCACCTAGGCAAACACTGTCTGCTACTCTATCATGTCCATCAAAACCCTAATCATAGCAACTAGAAACTTGTCTCCCTCTAAATCTGGTAGTGCATAGACCGTGATACCAAACATCATCAGGATGGCTAGCCGATGCGCATCCTCATCTATCGCATACAATGGCTCATATGCAAAACTCGCTAAATGGTAACTCGCCTCAGCTGCATGCTCCCTAAACAATGTCACCATGTGTATATCATGCACCTCTCTCAAGCACACATATAGGTCTACTCTGTGTACTAGCAACCACAAAATTTGGTATACATCCTCGACCATCACTGTCATCTCCCCTGTCGATAAGTGGAAGGTGTTGGTGGAATGATCCCACTGCTCAATCAGAGCCACCATCAGGCTCACATCCCTCACCACCCGATAGTATCATCATAGCCTATCGAGTCCCACTACACTCATCTGTGCCCACTCCTCTCCAGTGATGTCCCGATGCATCTGCATCAGTAATGGTGACAACTAATCCCATAGCATCAATGTCTACCTTGCCTGCATCCAACAATCAAACTCATGTCATTGCGACTGCCAATCCCCACGACTCTTTTTCACTTCAGAGACCTAGCTCACCCATTTTCCCCTTCATCTATTTATTTGACCATCTATCAAACCATTTTTGGCTATCCTGACACCTAAGAAGCCCTCGACATGGCTCTGGCCCTTCGACTTGGCAATTTTTTCAACCTCTCTCAGACTAGGCAGCCATCGACATCAGTTTGCATGCCAACGATGGCACCTACCTAACCGACATCAGTCACATAATGACTGACGCTGGCAAGAAAGTGATTGACGCCAGTTGCTAGTTAGCTGATGACAATGATACCACCAACGTCAGTGACTGGTTCGGCCCAACAGCTGAATGGGGTGAGCCCTAAAATTAGGGCTTCCCCATTTAGCCCCCCTTTCACCCCCAAATCTATCCTAATTACTCCTAACCTATCCTAGACCCCCCACCCACCTTCCTAGCTACCTTCCCCCCTCAATTTCTACCTAAAACAACTAAAATTTCAAAAACCAAATCAAAACTAAAATCAACCAATTGAGCTCATTAGGGCCTCCTACCTCATCTCAGCGTCGTCAGCGTGGTGGCACGATGGGTGCCGTTGGTGGTTGACCTCCTACGAGTCCTCTACTCCCCTCTGCCATCTCTATTGTGTCTCTCTACCCTCACACTTTCCCTGGCTCACAAATTCCTCTACAACCTCCAATCACTCTCCAACTCGCTCCTTCTCTCCACCAATGCCTATCTGCCACCTCACCCTGCTCCCTCGGTCAACTCTGGGTCACTTTCACTCAATCAACTCCAGAGCTCTTTTTCTCTCAGTCAACAAGTAGCAAATGACTTTTGGTGGGCCACCAATCTAGTTTTGTTAGATTTGGTAGGCTGTTGATGTCGGCATCTGCATGCCCTAGGCCACTGACGTCAGCTGATTTGTGTCGATGTCAGTCCCTTTGGGCCACCGACGTTAGTTTTATCACCGATGTCGGCAGCCTTCAAACCTCCTCATTTTTCAACATTGCCCAAAATCATGCCCCCAATCAATCAGCTCTCTCGTAGAAGTCATCTTAGCCCTCTTGGGGCACATTTGAGATCACTTTTACCTCCATCCCTCGACCACTCGACCTTAGAGATCACAACTATCTCCTTAGACTCCGACCACTTCCAAGACAAACATTGCTTTGATTGTTTTTGCATGTATGTTACCTCACAAATGGTTAGCAAAATTGTGCACAGACTATTTATGACCTTCAAAAGTATAAGATCGCAAGTCGGTTGATCCCCACTACTTGTGACATTTTCATGTTTCTAGGAGCACTTCCTGAGCCCGAGATACCTGGAACACGATGACCATTAGAGATTCAGCTTAGATTGAATAACCTGATCAGCTACGACCAAATGCTAGGGCCCAATTATTTCAATTTTGGCACTCCTCAACCTTTGACCTGTGATAATTTGACCTAACCATTCTGTGGTGTGGTACACGTGCAATCTCACCCTTTACAGCATTCACACTCGATCCTCACCCTCTCTATCCATCTCTTTGTCAAATCGACACTCGATCTCAGGTTCCCTTCCCTCGACTCCTGCTTTGAGGGGGGAACACCTCATCCCATACCTGGGGCAACCAACTCCTATTTTTGTCTTGCAGTTCGTTAAGAACAACCAACAAGACAAAAAGGGGCAAATGTAGACACCAAAATTGTGTCTACCCCCTAGGTTGTCCTCCACCCTTGGCCCCTTTGGTCTATTTCCTAACACTTGTCCTAAGCCCCCTCAAATTTAAATCAAATATTTTAAATTGGTGGCCCCCTTTCCACCTCACCCATGCCACCTCAGATTCTCCTCCTTAGATGCCCCCACCTCTCTCCTAGCCTTTATTACCCAAATCCTCTCTTAATCCTTCCTCCCGCATCCATTTATGCCCTCCTCGACCATTTTCCCATGGCCTTTTGACCTGGCAGTGTGCAAGAATGGATAGAGGCTAATTTTAGCCTCTGTCCCCATTCTTCTGCCACTGACGTCGGTCATTATGTGGCTGACGTCAACGGTTCTGCCAGCATCGGTTGCCTTCAAAACCATTTTCTGCAACTGTTCTCTGCCCCAGCGAATGTGAACTCTTTAGACGCTTGGCATTCAAATTCTCTCTCTCCCTCTCACATATCAAATAGCATCAGCTACAGGTACTCTACAAGACAACTTCAGATTGTGAGATAAAAGGCATTTGTAGGTCCTTCAACAGCCCCAACAATAGGTTTTCTCCATTCTTCCTTCAGCAATCAGGAGGTAAGCACTTTCTTGTTTTTATTTCATTTCTTATTTGAATTCATCTGCTAATCCAGCCCACTACCCACAACCTTCCCTGTCCTTCCCTGAGAGGCTGAAAGGCCTTCTCAAATCCCTATCTCTATCTTCCCCCTTTTGCCTCTATCACCCATTCAGTCCATTTCCAGACAACACCCTTAATTCAATCAGTCCCTCAGATCCCCAAACAGTCCTTCTGATCCCCAAATAGTCTTTCTAACCCCCAAACAGTCTCCCTGACCCTTAGACGAAACCTCAGACCACTCTGCAGACTGAAAACCAGACTTGAAACTCGTCCCTGGTCATTACCCTGACCGACCTCAACCATTGCCCCTATCGACGTCAGTAGCCTAATTGACATTGGTGACCTTCCTTGACCGACGCCGGTAGAACCACCGATGTCAGCGACTATGCAAAGTAGATTGTTGCATATCAGGTATGCATTTGCTTTTTATCTTCTTCATTCTGTCCGTCATTATTTCTATTTCTGTTAAATATTCTATTTTTAATAGTGGACTATCATCCTCTAAGAAGCCTTTGCGCTTCTAGGACCAAGCCTTCGCTTGGCAGTCCACTTTCTTGTCATCTAACATTTTTCATGTTTTAGTCTCTTTCTCTTTTAGGTGTCATCCTCCACAACCAAAGAGGAGTTCCTGCTATCGTCTGAATCTAGTGCGCAAGTCCACAATCTGGGTACGTACAAACCCTCATCTTTTCTTCTTAGTTTCTCATTTTTCCTTTCTTGAATGTGAAAAGCAAAATCTCGTATAGAAATAGACACCAATAAGACTCACATATGTGCATAAACACTTGGGGAAAATAAGAAAAATAGAAGTTGTGTATAAAGAGAGAGGAGAACCTTAGTATAAATGTTTAAGATAGATCTCATTGACTGGGATATTAATCTCCTCTCCATCTAACCTTGAGAGTTAGAAATCATTATGTTGCTTGCATTGATTGATGACATAAAGGTCATTCCATAAAGCATGAAACTTTGTGTGTTTCTAGGCTTAGCCCTATCTTAATCCCAATTTATAACAATGTCTTCTTCTTGGAATGTTCTTTTCTTGTATTTCTTATGAAAATATCTCTTTGTTTGATCTAGATTAGCTCTCATAGTTTGCATAGCTTGATCCCTTATTTATTCAAGCACCATCAACTCATATAATCTAACCTTTATGCTTTCATTTTCCATCAAATCCAAAAGGTAGGTGAGGTCAAAAGTTTGTAACTAAATTTAAATAGGTAATATATTCTCTCTTCTATAAACAATTGTAAATGGTCAATTTTCAATGGGTCTCTTAAAGGTGATTCTATCAACCCAAAGAGCTGTCTTCAATTTAGAATTCCAAGTTCTTTGGTTTTCCTCTATTATCCTCTTGATTATCCTAAATATATTCTTATTAGTGGACTCATCTAGTCCATTCCATTTTGGATAATATTTTAAGGAAGTACTACGATAGATTTTATGTTTCAAAGCCCACTCACTTATCTTCATTCCAAGGAAAGCCCATGCATTGTCTAAAATTATTATTGAAGGAGACCCAAGTCTTGTTACTATGCCTTCATATAAGTATAAAACTGAAATTTCATTTAAATCCTTGAGAGATACAGCTTCCACGCATATTTAGAAGTAATATATATCAAATAACACCTAGTTGTGACCAACACTAAAAGGTGGGTTGATTAAACCTATGAAATCTAGACCCCGTTGCATAAAAGGTTGGTCTACTTGTATTGGATGAAGAGGTAAGGCTGAAATATTTTTATTCCCATAAAATATAGCACATTTACATTTCCGTACCCAAGCATGCGTATCTCTAAATAAACTAGGCCAAAAATATCTAGCTCTCATAATCTTTTTTGTTGTGGTCCTTGGAGCAAAGTGACCACCTACTGGTCCATCATGAAACTCAAACAATATCTTATTAACTTGATCTGATTTAAAACATAGAAATATTACACCTAAGAAATATTTTATAAACAATAATCCATCAATAATTGCATAAGGAATAGATTGTAATCTGAAGTACCTTCTTTTGGCTCTATCTAGGCCTTGTGGACACTCACCAATTTGAAGAAAATGTATCATTTCTTGTGTCCAACTCCTCATTAGTGAGGATGAAGCTATCATAGGATCATCTTGAAGAGTTATAATAACTTAATTTTGTTATGTCAAGTCTAAAACAAGGTTTTCACATAATTCTTTCCCTTTCACGAGCTTGGTTGTCTTGATTTCTACATCATACTCCATTACTTTTGTAATCCAACTAGCACTTTTTTCATTGAAATCTATACTCAAAAGGAAGTATTTGACATTAGGATGAGGTACCAATATATTAATATTGTTTTTAGATAACATTTTCCTAAAATTATTTAGACTTATAACAACTAAAAGTATTTGCTTCTCTACATAAGTGTATCTTACCTCATATCCTTCCAAACTTAAATAAAGAGCGCAATAGGCTACTCCAAGTTTTCTTCATTTTATTGAGTGAGAATGAAAAATATTAAATATTAATTTCCAAAGTTATACAAGATAAAATACTTTGATAAATCAATACTTGCAAGAGTTATAGCTTGAGCAATAGCTTTATTGATCTCTTCAAAACTTTCCTTCATTCTCCTAGTCCAACTAAATGCTTCATCTTTCCTTCACATAGATGTTAGAGTATTGAACAAGTTAGTAAAATAAGGAATAAAAATCCTTATGAAATTTATTTTTCCAAATAAACTTTGAAAACCTTTCTTGTGTTTGGGCAAAGTCAATACCAAGACTTTACTCACCCTTTCAGGATCTATGGATAGACCTTTCTTTGAAACAATGTGTCCCAAGAGTTTGCCTTCATGGATAAAACACACACACTTATTTGGATTGAGAGAGATTAAAAACTCTCTACATCTCTCAAAACTATTCCTAAGATGATTCAAATTATCATTTCCATCCTTGGAAAAGACTGTGATATCATCAAGATACACTAGCACTATATCATTTATTAGGGCTTGAAAATCCATATCCATTATACATTGAAATGTTTCCCCATCACTAGATAAATAAAAAGTGATTTTAATATAATAATTTTTTCCCCATTTAGTGGTAAAGGTTATCTTGTATTTATCTCCTTACTTTACCAAAATCTGATTATACCCTGAATACCCATCAAAGAGTGAGAACCTTTCACTACCTACCACAACTTACAAAATTTTCTCCATAGAAGGAAGAGGATAATGGTATTTAAAATAAAATATATTAAAATATCTAAATTCAACACATAACCTGATTTCCCCATTCTACTTCCTTATTGAGACTAAGTTTACTAGCCAAGATGAATGCTTAATAGGAAAAATGATCTTAGACTCAATCAACTTTCTAAGCTCCTTCCTCATAAGAAGCTCAATATTAAGATTGATTGGCCTTTGATTTTGCATTATAGACTTAGAATTATCATCTAAATATTTGGTATGTTGAGCTAAGTTTGGATCAAATCCTTTTAAATCACCATATTCCCATGCGAAGACATCAAAAAATTCCTTGCATAGTTCAATTAAAGCATATCTTTCTTATCTAGTACATACCTTCCCAAGAGCAAGCAACTTATCTTTGAAGATTTATAATCTCTCATGTTTTATTTCTTATTATACTTTATTAACTTTTAATTATTCAACTAATTATCATCATTGAATATACTCTCAAGTGTGACTAAGCCCTTAGGGAGCTTGTTTGTCTTAAATTAAACAATCTATCTTCCATATTGTTGTTGTTGTTTGGATTTGATTTTTGAACAAGACTCAGCCTCTTCTTACAGAAAGAGATTTATTTGATTGTCACTATAAAATACATTAAAATTAGTGAAATTATCAAGTATAGAGGGCCTTACAATCACTTTGAGATGAGGTTGATTCTTGTCCTTACTTATCCCATTTGGAACATCAAATTTATCTCCAATTGTTTCCAACATATCAGCATGTTTGTTCTCTTCTCTTGGTATAGATTGAATGTTAAAATCTTTTAAATATTCTAAAATATCCCAAACTTTATGCTTATAGGACTTAATCAAAGATTGCTTACTCATATTTTGACCTCTAACTTGATTCACAACCAACTCACTATCACCATACACTTGTAACTCCTTCAAACCTCTCTTTCTAGCCAACTCAAGGCCATGAATGATAGCCTCATATTTTGCCACATTACAAGTACAAATAAAGTGAATTATAGAAGTAGAGTAATACCTTTCTTTAGATGGATAAACTAACATTGCTCCAGCACCTGATCCAACCTTGCTTCTTGATTCATCAAAGCATAACTATCATAAACCATCCATAGTTTCATTTGGCTTCATCAAATTTAGCATGAAAGAGTCTTCTTCATGAAGTCAATACACTCCAAGACATGATTCCTCTATGAATTTTTAAGGATCATGTTTATAATGCTCAGATCCCAATTCATCTAGATATAAACTAGAAACTCCTTCAAGATAAGAAGTTGGAGATTGATCCATGTGGAATTCCTCCTCATCAAGAATAGCATAATTAAAATTTACAACTTTAGGCATGTAGGGCTCTAAATTATTGTGTTGAATAGGTTATTATTCAATTTTTACCTTGGTACCATACTTTTTCCTACAAACCATATATTACTAATTTACTACCAAGTATCCACCTATCTTGGCTGTAAACTCTCTTGACAAACAAAGAGTAAGGATGGGGGTAAATCTATAACAACCACATCATGAGGGATGGAAAAAGGAGGACAAGAATTTAAAATCAAATTCAAATATTTGACTACTCCCAAGGTCTTATTGGTGACCCATCTAATTTTAGAACTCCTTTAGCCATGGTTCATACTTGAGGCCTAGTTTATCTGCTATTGACTTGGGCATAACTGAAGTACTAGCCCCACTATCTATGATACAACTATGAACTAAAAAATAGAAAATGATCAAGGATAGATAAAAAAGGAGGTGTCTTATTAGTTTTCTTCACTTGTCCATCAATGGGTTGAGTTTCATTCACCAAAACAACATTTTCATTCTTAGTTGATCTAACTTGTTTACCTAGTCTAAGCAATTATTTTTGGAGCATATTCTTTATCCTGATATTATCAATAAATCCCATAATGAAATATTCATCTATAACTTCTTCATCTGATCCACAACATTGATATAAATACTTTTCATCTTGAATTTCTCTTTGAAAGAACTAGTACCTTATGGTGTAGCATGTGAAGATGGATGTGTAGGAGTTGGTATTAAATTCTAGGATTTATAAATTTCTTATAATTTAGGAGCTGAATTAGACCCAACTACCATTAGGGGTGATGGAGGAGTCAAAATAGGTCCTTGAGTTTTCCCTTGTTTCTCTTCAATATCCCTCTTCTTAGATCTAGTGTTAGAGGACATACTAACATTTACATTGTTTAAAATTCCCAACTAATTGATGTCACAAAAATCTCCCTCTAGATGATTCATAAGAGTAGAATCAGGTTGTGTTTGTATATTTTCCATTCCATTTTTTATTGGCACATAAAAATTGGGAACTTGAGGTACTTGACTTCCTTGCATTATCATGGCTTAACTAGGCATTTCATTGTCATATGCAACTTGGCCTTGATTTTGGTCATGGGAACGGTAGCATGGTTGTTCTTAAGAAAAAAAATTAGTAGAAAGAAGAGCTCTAGAAGATGATGGGGAATTAGGATTGAAACTTTGGTAAGGTCTATATTGAGTTATTTAGCCTTGTTCTTGAGCATTACCTTGAAAAGGAGGCCTACTTACTTG
Source organism: Torreya grandis (assembly GCA_037957365.1). Taxonomy (NCBI): domain Eukaryota; kingdom Viridiplantae; phylum Streptophyta; class Pinopsida; order Cupressales; family Taxaceae; genus Torreya; species Torreya grandis. Next base: position 4,210,442 of record JARHVA010000822.1, on the reverse strand, counting down.
TCCAAAATTATTGTAAAGATGATAAGGCATATAATTTTGAGCTTGTTATCTTTTGACAACAACTAATTCATTATTAATAATTTGAATCAAAATCTTGAATTCACGAATCTCGTTGGTAGGGGCAAGCGAAAAATTCTCTTGGGTATTAGGCAATGGATCCAAGGTGGGTAATGCAATATGACTAGGAGGCTAAAAATCAAGAAATAATGGCATTGGTGGTCTAGGAGCAACCTTCCCTGCTAGAATAAGATAATTCTCAGCATTAATATCTATCTCATAGGCACCATGTAGTTATTCCCACCCATGGATTGGATCATCATGGATATATCACTATTCAATGCTTTTAGGTAATAAAAAAAGAATAATTTGGAGTAGGTCTTATAAGGGCTAGGATCCTATCCCAAGTCTTTTGAAATCTAGATTTAAAATATTGCATGAACTCTTGAAGAGCCCTCTTGATAGTAGTAAATTTCTAAACTAGTGACAAATGATCACTCTTCTCTTCAAACCTCTTAGACAATAGATTTCCTAGTTCATCCCATGAAGTAATGAAATTATGAGGTAGAGTTCCATACCAATCTAAAGTCTTCCCTTTGAAAGACAATACCAATAGCTTGATGGACACATTATATTAAGTGATAATATGGATGTTTTAAAAGTTTTCCATGTTTGTAATGTGTTCAATGGGAGTAATAGGCCCTTCTCCATTTAAATATGAAACACTTTTAAGGTTTGCTCCAGGATTTAGGTCATATTGGGAAAGATTCAAAGGGGATGATCTGATTAAGGCTTAAAAAATAAGGTTTCTATCCATATTATAATATGGATTATGTGTATTAGGGGTTAAAATAAGTATAAACTTGGACTTTTTAAAAACTAACTCCCTTTAATAAGGATGATTATTCACAAATATGAATATTTTGATAGAATAACAAGGAAATTGCATAAACTCAAAAGGTATACCTTTAGAAACAAGCCTATTGGTCACCTTTGGCATGGACAATAAGGACTAATCAAAAACCAAAGAGTTAAAAACTTAGTGGAGTTACCAATTATCGAATGTAGATGTTCTTAAAAATGTAAATATGCTAAGATCAACACCAATCTTGGACAATTTTATATGACTTAGAGTCCTACCATGCTTGCTAAAAACTATTGTCACTTAGATTTTCACCCCTTGAGGATATGTCTAATTTCTCATCATCTAAGTTTCACAATGAAAACATCTCACTTGATATGGGTAATCAATTGGTGAGATGAATCTATAATAGGGCTAGGTCCCTTGATGCACTCTTTAAAGCACTCCCTCACTTATCAACTTTACATGAAAAGGGTTAAGAAGACAAAATTATAAATATAAAAGGTGATTAACGAATATTTAATTTCCTCCTATGGATTGTAATTATATTACTTAGAGAAAATCAAATCCTCTTTCACACATATGTCACAATAAGAATCCCAATTCTTTAAAATATGTCACAGACTATCAAAACAATACAATAATTCACTAAAATTTATTATTAATTAACTATTCATGATTTTGGTTGATGTAAGTTTACGTGTGGACTCATATGCTCATATAGCATACACCCCATGTAATAAAATCTGTAAGCATGGTACTCACATGCTTAGGTTGAGTTCTAAACCCACTCTTTTGACCCCATCCAAAGGTATTGGCATGCCTTCATACCATGTGAGATGAATCTCACCTTCTAGTTCACTTGGATAACAAATTGGGATAAAAATTCACATCCTCCTCCAAAATCCTTTTATCTCACTATTAATCCAACTAACACTCCACTTAGGTTGAATTCCTTTGTATGTGCTACATAGTCAACACTTTTGCTTCTTTTCTATGATACTACCCATTGAAATATTCCCATGTTCATTATTTTAACTTAATCCCTCTCTTTATTCTTGATAATGTCACTTGACATCATCACACACACTACCTTTATAATATCTCCTTGTTATTATGCATGAAGAAATGACTTTGGTCTACATCTTCCTTATTTTCCATATTTAATGGATTTAGGATATGGACTTGTCCATTCTTCCTTACTCAAAATGTATCAGCTCTCTATCATATAATATCTTGTGGTCATATTACCACAACCTCCCTAAAATAACATTACATTCATCCATCTATGACACATCGCATAGGACCTATTCTATGTAACTACCAATTGTCATCTCCACTTTGCATTATTCCTTCACAACATTGTCTAGACCCTCTTTCAACCATGACACTCTATATGGTCTTGGGTGTGCCTTTCACATCAATCCTAGTTTCATCACCATTTTTATAGATACCATATTATTTGTGCTTCCATTAAATACCACAACTATAAAACATTTATCTCTTGTCACACACTTTGTATGAAAAATGTGTGTATACTCTTCTCACTACTAGTATACTTTCTCCTTTATTGATATCATATATATTATGTACATGCATTTATTCAAAATTTTCACCTTTTTTAGTACTGGTGCACCACCACTTCCTCTCTTCATAACATCCAATTGTGCATGAGGGTACTAAAATTCTTGATGTGATACCTCCTAAATCTAAAGCATGTTACTCTAGACCTTATACATCTACCTATTCATATAACACCTTAGGAAGAGGATGATCCTCCCTTTCATACAACACTTCAAAAAGTTTTGCATCTTCATCACTATCTTCCCCTAGTTATCCTTTGCTACCACTAGTCCTTGCTTTTCCTCTCTTAGTACTAGGCCTACATGCAAAATTATCTTTGTATCTTAGCACATACTGATATGATTTCTCCACTATATACAGTATCACTATTTTGATCTCATATTAGATGGCCCATCATAATCCATTAATGTAATATATTATTGTATCCTGGTCCATCTCACTATGAACAACTTGGATAGTGATCTTGTACAATTTATCTATATACTCTTTTACACTTGGATCATTTTATCACATATTCTATAACTTATTCAATATATCCAACTAATAATATTTAAGTAAACTTGGATTTTAATTTTGTAAACATCCTTCCTCAATGAATGAAATTGTCTTTACCCTTGTGATTATGCTCAATCTATGCTTCCTTACACCATATATTTGTGTGTCCCTTTAATTTTTTTTGTACTCATCTACTACTTCATCAAATTAAAATTATTCTTCCAACTCGGTGAGCCAATCTATTATCTCTTTTGGGTTTAATATCCATTCGTGTTCCTCTTCTAATATTAGATATGGTTTTGATAAGTCGTTATTCTCCTTCATCCAATTACTAATGCTTTGGTCATTCTTCATCATCATCACCCTCTTTTCATTCAACCTCTACATTTATCACATCATCCCTTATAATGAATTCTCTGCTTCTCTCCTCCTCTATTGTATCCATCTTTGTCTTTATAAATTTTAATGTTTATATGATATCATCAAGTATTCTAGTCACATTCACCATTATTGAACCTGATTTCCCTAATATTCTTGGTGGAAACTTAAATTTTCGCATATTTCATATACTTACATCACTCATAATCATACTAAGGCCTATTTTACACACTCTTATATTCTATACACACCTTTACAAAGAATGGAGAACACCAACCTCGATATCTCAATCCTAATTTTTTTCTAGATATAATACCAAATGATGCATTCATAGTTAGAGGAAAATATAAAAATCTATTTGCCACCATGTGTCCCAAAATTACATAAAAAATAACAAAATAAAATGAAATAAAATTTTATTGATTCAAAAATATATTACATAACATCAGACTGATGGCCAATGACACTATCTTTTATACAATAAAGTTATAGCAATGCCTACATGCTTATAAATAATAGATTAACACTACAATGTTATTCAAGTGACTCAAATCCAATATAATCTCCTATATCCATGCACATGTCTCTATCATAGTACTCCTTGAAACCTCTCTTGAACTATTTATAAATCTCAAATCAAATGGAATCAAATACTTTGTCAAATGAATAGGATATGTTTATCTAGATACACAACCAAACATTTACATTTATTATTTTCAACTACCCACTAAGGGCAAAAATATTAAATTTTATTAAAATATAAAGATGAAATACAATCATTAAATTAACATAAATCTTGACACACCTTAGTGCACTAAAAATATTAAATATATCCACATTTTAAACGCATAATAAAATGTTAGAATGCAATGTATCAAAAAATAGATCACATGCATTATTAAATATGTCCTTATCGTCATTCATTAATTATGGTATTAAATGATAAATAATCAATAATAGATATTTCCATAATAAATCACAAATAAAAATAATATTTAATGAATATTCACACAAGATATCAAGACATATTATCAAACATAGATCATGAAAACATTTGTACCATGATTCTCATATCATGTAGAGAATCATAACATATTTTGTCACAATATTTTCAAATGAATTTTGATTCATTTCATGACCTATTTAATTAAGATCCATTCATTTTCCAATGAATAAATATAACTTTCAATGAATCAAATAATAATCTTGATGCTTGAAAATGTGCCACAGACTATCAAAACAACAAAATACTTCACCATAATATATTATTCTCTAACTATTCATGTTTTTGGTTGATTTAAGATCACACATGGACTTGGATTCTCCTAAATCAATAGGTTTTCATGTATATATATAGTTGGAATATATTTTCTCAAACTTATCATGAAGATATATGACATCCTATATCGATTGGTACATATTTAGAAGGCATGATATTGTTTCATGCACATACACCATGGAATAGTTTACAATTGAATGGAAAACAATTTTCATTCCAATTTACACTTTTAAACTTTTCATTCTCATAGGTGAAATCATAGGCTTAATTCCCTTTTGATCATGTATTATATTCTACATTAAATGAAAATACACACTCAAACATGCATACATGGTACGAGAATGAAAATAGTTCATTACCTTTTGATCGTTGCTTTTTTTACATAGATACAACCTAACTAAATTGGATAAAAACATTACAATTGAATCTATAAGTAATATGTAGTTATTGGTTCATTTTTAGTGAACCTTTACTAATTGGTTATGTCATTTACCTAAACAGTAAATTTTTTATGTTCAACCTAGTTGCATGGATCTCTCTCATTTATTGCATGGTTATTTGGGTTGGTACATTATGTAATTATGATATTGATATTAGGATTTAAATATGTAGTTTTTCAAGTAAAAATCATTGACCCATGTTTCATGAGTAGTGGTTCACATGGACCCTTCTCTCATGAGACTAAATCATCCATTTATCACTCATTGTATCTAGGTGATGCTCATAGGGGTGAAGCACTGGACCTTCCTAGGAGGTCACCCATCCTAGTACTACTCCAAATCAAGTGTGCTTAACCATGGAGTTTCCTCCAAGGTTAGACCCACTTATCTTGAAACCCCATTTATAAATGGGGTAGTAAGCTAAGTGGGTTTAACCTTGGAGGAAACTCCATGGTTAAACACGCTTGATTTGGAGTAGTATTAGGATGTGTGACCTTCCAATAAATCCTAATACTTCACCCTTGTGAGCATCACCTATATGCAATGAGTGTTAAGTGGAACATTTATTCTCATGAGATAAGAGATCATTTGAACCACTACTCATGAAACATGAGTCAATGAGTTTGAATTAAAAAACTACATAATTGAATCCTAATATCAATATCATAATTTGATTCATTGTGTAAAATACCTCCTAATTATCACATTATGAAATTTACAACACATTTATGATGGTTTGGTAAAATTACCTTCCCAATCTAGGATCCTACATAGTTTAAAAATATTGGGTCATGATCACATTAACTTTCCATGAGCTACAGAAAAGAAGCACCCTCTCTAACAAGTTACAATGGAAACATTATTTTTCCTCGACACACACATGTAATATAACCCTTTATTTTTCAAATTTTAGTCTAATTTTTCATATTTCACATATGGACATTAACTACTTCATTCTCATTTTAGGTTTCTATTGAGTGAAACTACACATTTGGAACCATCTCTTAGAATCAAAGTGTGTTATACACATTCAATTATATTTTATCCTTTTACTTTGTAAATTTCATTACTAGAATAAATTGGGAATTTATATTTACTAAAATTTGGTCTTTGTCATTTGAAAATGATAATCTTGACATAAATTAACCATGAATGACTTGAGTACTCAAAATAGGTCCTAATTCACTATCCTCTCACACTTGCATGCTATCCTATTATTCAACCCTTTCATTATAGTGCTATACACCTGAAGAAATATCACTATTTATTTAAAACCTATTAAATCTCATATAAATACATCTCCGAACTCTCAATTCAATTTTCTTATACCCAAGTCAACTCTGATAATTATAGCCATTACTTCTACTAGATAACAACTTGCTTTGGTCAAAACTGACCCACTCTTAGTAACAAATATTTTATAAAATAAAACCCATCCTTAGGGTCATCCCATTATCCTATAATTTTAGTGGCATGATTAATTAAAAAATTTGATCCATATATAAAAAAATCAAGGTCTCATTCAAAAGGGACTCTAAACTTATCCATTCTAAATTTATACACTACTGCACACTAAGAAAACTTACCCTATTCTTCCCAATTTTCAAAATAAAAAATAGGATCATTCACAATCCAAGTCTAAAGGGCTATCAATCTAATCCAAATAAATTATTTTCAAATAAAAAATCCAGCCATTAGTTGCATCCATATAGTAAAGGAACATAATTTCATAATCACACTTGGTGTGAGAAAGAAATGTGACTTGATTTCCCTCCTTGGAGTATTGGATACGAGGCAATGGTCAATCATCATAATAGGATGGTTGGGGTTATATCATATCATTACATATTTCTCTATTTTTTCAGTTCTTTACCCCTCATGATCACATATAGAGTTTCAAAGTAAAGAAGGATAATTTAATTTATGCATATCATTAGGGTTCAAGATATCCAATACATAATGAGACACGATAGTTGAAAGTGATCATAGAATTATTGTGCCACACTTCAACATACGTCATAACTCACCAACATGTAAGCATTAATTATCAATACTAACCTAGATCTACATAACTAATCCAACATAGGTAGAGATCTAGTTTTGTAACTGAATGAACTAGATACCTCCTTTATCCTAATTTTCACTTATAAAACACATTCAAAGTCATAAAATTAAATAAAAAAGTTAAGCATCGTGATCTCTTTCATAATTTACATATTTAGCATAAATGCCCTTATAAAATATTAAGAATAAATCATATTCATTTACATTAAGATATATGATTGAATGTAATATATATTTATCTAAGTTACATTTAAAAGATATATCTTAATTATATTAATCTAACATGTTAATCCAAATTAGGGTAAAACACCTCACTATGTTGAAATAGGGACAATGGAGGTTCCTAGTGGATGCATTTTTTATGCTCATGATTGATGTAGATCCTACATTGGCATGCTTTTGCCTAATGTTAGTTGTGGTTGTCCCAAGATTTTTGACATAGTTTGTGTCTATTTTTCATCCTTCTCATTATTCTTTCTTGTTACTTCTTGCTTATCCATCTACTATTTTTAATTATTTTTATAATTCTATAGTTATTATTTATCCTTTGTGGCTTTGTCAGCTACATATTTTATTACTTGTTACCATACATCCTTCTTATTTATTTTTTCCTAAGTTCATAATTTCTCAAGCATGAAATATGTTGGGAAGATGGAGGGATGATTTTGAGAGTGTATGGTGGCATGGAAAGAGGACTAGACTATGTATATTTTGTATTTATATATTCACTATGATAAATAGATATAGAGGGGGTGACACCCATCTCTCTATAGATTGATTGAGTTTAGATTTAGTTTAGTTAAGTTTATACATATGCCCCCGATATATATATATATATATATATATATATATATATATATATATATATATATATATATACCAAGATAGATAGATAGGTCTTGTGGTGAGGGCTAAAAGAACTAGATATTTGGACCCCTCCAACCAAGATAGATCCCATTGGTGTTTAGAGATAGTGGTCTTAGATCTCATGGTTGGTGGGACTATAATTTTATTGTAGTGAGATTTTGCATGGTTCTCCCAAATTTTAACTTTTTATTTAGTTTCCTTGACATTGAAATTTGGAATTGTGAATGTATTCATTCATTTGAAGACTACAAGGTCCAGTCATGCAACTCCCACTATATAGTATTTATTAATAGAGACATGAAGGGGCCTCCATCAACCTCAATTTTTCTCAATTGATTTTAGTAATGATGGTTGTCATTAGGTATTTCAACTTGTGCCTTTAGTCCCTTATGTAATCTTTTTCGATACACTTGGGTCTTGTGTAGTAGTGGATACCTTTTATTGAGACTCAGAACCTAGTGTATTATGCCCTTAACCTATAATATGTCTATGGATATGTATGGTTGAATTTTGGATTACATAACCTTTCATATTGTCTTGTCATATTTTTGTATGTTAGTAGCTTGAACCTATGGAATAAACATGGATTTGTTAGAGTATATATAGGAGGTAGTGTTTAGTATTTGATAATAATTTATGAATTATGATCTTATTGGATTATTGTTGAGGTTTTCCCTCAAAGTGGCTCAGTCATATTTATCAAACATTCTACTCTTTCATCAATTATTATTATGGATCTGACTATTTTTGCTCATAAATGTTTACTATATTATTCCATTGTTGTGAATCACCTAAGTAATTTTATTACAAGTGGTATCAAATTATTGATTTGGGTAAGTTTATATAGTGTAGTTTTTTATATCTAACATAGTTGTTTCCTTCAGAGTTGAAGGATAAAAAACATAACTTTTGATCTAGGAAGAATGTTCATCACTATAGTATTGTTTGAGGTTTTTTTTTTAAGTATAATTTTTTTCAAACCCTTTTGTAAATTAGTAATCATTGGATTCACCTTGAAAATATTATCACAATGGTATAATCTCCCAATACATTGCTTTTGGGCCAAAACTATAAACCTAAAACCTAAAACCCTAAAACCTAAACACTAATCCCTAAACCCTAAGCCCCAAACATAAAACCTAAACCCTTAACTATAAATATGAAAAAGTAAACCCTAAAACCTAAATGCTAAAATTGAAACCTAAAACCCTAAACCATAAACAATAAAACCTAAACCCTAACTCTAAAATCTAAAACTTTGAACCCTACACCCTATGTTTCATGCATGCATGGTCAAAACACTAGCAATCATGATAAATGGCAAGACACTCTAGAAACATTAACTCATAAAGATGACATGAAGTCTGAAGCTTTAGATTTTGGGGTTCCTTTACACCAACTTCAGTCATATTTGTAGAACATTGTGAAAAAAGATGATCTCAATGTGGCAACAAGAAATTTTTGTGTGGTTAAGAGGGACATAGATGTTGTGTAGTTTCATTTTGTAGATATAAGTGTGAAATTAAACTCTCTTATTATACAAGTTAATCATACTCCTTTGTTGAAATCAAATTCTAAACAGTTAAAATTCAAATACTAGTTTGAATAACATGATTCCAAAAGTGGAAGTGTGAAATTTTGATGGTAAGGATCCACTCACTTGGATCAATAAAATGTAAAATTTATTTGATATACATCAAATCCTATTTGGACAAAATGTGGTATTAGCATTTCTATATCTAGAATCAGAGCAGTGCATTTGGTATAGGTGTTTGTGCACTCAAAATAAAAAAAATGGACTTATTATTACTTGGTCAGTGTTTATGGATGAACTACATATACACTATCCTATTAATTCTCATACAACTACTTCGATCAGCTAGAAAATTTGTGATCAAATAGGCCCTATCAAGGATTATATTCATAAATTATAGAATCTATCCATATAACTCAATATAGATATCCTCATAAAAAAAATTGGTACACATAACCTCATAAGAAAATTGGCCGCTTGTTTGAATTGTTTCATTTACCTGGATCCATAATTTTAGGTTATGATTGTATATGGTTTCATAGTAAATTATTTAGGAAAATTACATATTATTAAGCTTTCTATGGGAGACTATTGGTTAGATTATCCTATGTTCATTATTCCCATGGGTGCGTTAGACATTATTTTAGGAGTATAATGGATCTCACCTTTGGGAAAATAGAGATTAATTTATAGTAACTATTCATGTCATTTCATTTTGAAGGTAGGACATTTAAACTACATGGACTCTGAGAAAAATATCCATAATTGGTTAATTCACATTAGATGATGAATATTCTCAAAAAATGGGCTAAAGGATTTGTAGCATGATTTTTTTCCATTGAAGTTCAACCAACAAATGTATTAAAACCTCTTAATTTATAGATGATTATTGATGACCACTCAACTATTTTGGCACCATTTCAAAAGGAATACCACTAATAAGGGACCATGATTGTGTTATACAACTACTTATAGGGAGTCAACCACCAAACATCAAACCATACAAGTATCCATATGTCCATAACAATGAAACTTAAAATATGGTACAAGAGATGTTATAGGAGGATATTATATGATACAACCAAAGTAAATATTCATCCTTAGTAGTCATGGAGGGTAAGAAGGATGACACTTGGAGTATGTGTCCAGAATATATATAACTCAATAACTTCACCATTAAATATAATTTTCCTATTATAGTAATTCATTGATGACTTGTTAGATGAGTTGTATGGTGTTTTTTATTTTAAAAAAATACATATTTATTCTGGGTACCATCAAATTAGGATTAGACATAAGGACATCCATAAAATAAATTTTATAGCTCATAAAGGCCATTATGAGTTTTAGGTCATGCCTTTTGGTCTCACAAATTCACCATCTACATTTTAGAGTTTGATGAACATTTATACTAGGTCCTTTTACGAAATGTATGTTGGTGTTGTTTGATAACATCATATTCTATATTAAAACTTGGGAATAACATTTTTAGCTTGTGAAACGTGTATTGTTAATTTTGGAACAACATTATTTTTATTCAAAACCTTCAAAATGTAGTTTTATAGTCCAAGAATTGGAATATTTGGCTCATGTCATTTCACATGAAGGAGTCAATGTTGAACCTAATAATATCAAATCTATTACAAAGGGTAAAGTTCTAAAAACCATCAAAAACTTACCAAGATAGATAAATTATTGATGGAATGACAATGAACAATATTTGGTGCAAGTTAAAATTATCTTCATGATTCAATTTGAAATGATCAAATCATTAAAAATAAATAATCTAAGTTATGGATGTTCACATGACATTCAATATGTCCTTTCATATTTATATTAGACTCTTGAGTTATTAACTATAAGAGAAAAAAAATATTACAACTAATCATAAGAATAATAAATTATGTACAACAATATTACATCCTCCTTTAGTATGTAGGTGTTGTTTTGATCCCAAGCATTACTTTGAAATTTTTAAAATTTTCTCATCCAAGAACTTTTTTCAATATGTTTGTTGGTTGTTCTACTATAGGGAAATGTTGAAACTTGAAACTTCCATCTTTCACATAGTGATGAATCAAATAAAATTTGTTATTGATCTTCTTAGTTCAGTCGTGAAATATTGGATATTTATGATTTAAATTTTGTAAGTGGTCTCAACCATGAAAATTATTGATGAAGCCTATTGTTCCTAAAAATATGAAAAACCCTTTTGAGCCATAAAATCTCTTTGGTTACCTCTAAAATGGCTAGATACTCTAATTATATTAAATAAATTTTTAGCATTGATTGCTTCTTGTATTTTCAACTAATAACTATTGTTCCCAAATTAATCATAAAATCCTAATGGATTTACCATCTTCATGATCACCAACATAGTCAAATTTTGAATATCCAACCAATTTGAAGTCTCTTACCCTAGAGTATTTGATCTCAATATTTTTTGTTCTTTTGAGATATATAAGGATTCTTTTTTATGATAGATAATGAATATATCTAGCTTTTTACATAAATATTGAAATATTGCCCAAAAATGGGATATATCTAGTCTTGTTGTAGTCACATAAATAAGATTGTGGTCATGTTGAGAGGATTACAATCTTCCATTCATAACTTGATCATAATTTTAAAAAGGCACTACTATTGTGTGATGAAGATATAATTTGGTTTTTGAATTACTTAAATACCCAAATAATAATGAAGATAACCCAAATTATTCATTTCAAAGCTTTTCATCAATTCTGATTTGAAATTTATAGTGTACCATTCATTTTTACCTATGATGATTAGATCATCAACATATACCACCACAAATACAATTATTTTTATGAAAAGAGTTACATCTTCAAACTCTAAAAATTTTAAGTTCATGTTCATGAGTTGCTCAACTAGTTTATCATACCATGCTTGAGGGGCTTGTTTCAAACTATAACATGATTTTTCAAGTTTGCACACCTTGTGCTCTTAGTTGTTTACTAAAAACCCTTTAGGTTGTTTCATTTAGACTATTTCCTTAAGGTAATCATGCATAAATACATTTTTTATGTCCATTTGGTGAACCTTCCATCTATTGTGATCTACTAAATCCAACATGGTTTAAATGGTAGTCAATTTGACTATAGGTTTAAAGCTTTCATTATATTCAATTACTTCATTTTGAGCATATCCCTTTGTGAAAAGACTAGATTTATGATTTTAAAGTGAGACATATATATTTTATTAGTTTTAGTAGACCCACTTATAGTTAATTGGTTTGTATATGAATGGAGGATTAACCAATTTCCATGTCCATTTTTTACCAATGCATTGTACTCGTCTTTCATTGCATTTATCCAAGGTTCAAGATTCTTAGCTTGTTTTAAAGATATTTATTTTGAATCAAATGCAACAATGATTTATTCCTCTAGAGAATTATTCAAGGTGAGATTTTCAACCTTATCTTTAATTTATTCAAGGAACTTGTTTAATTATGATGTAGGTGCATGTGCACTCCTAGTGTATATTTTCCCAAATTCATCAATTTTGATATCATTTAATATCTAGGTGGCATACTCAGTCATCTTTATATCTGGTTTAAGTTCTTCACTTTTTTTTTGTGAAGCTCCTTCACTTTTTGTCCCCTTTTCTTGTTTCCCATGTTTATTGCCTAATGAAGTTGTACTTTCTCCTTCAGATGGGGTTTAATTTTCATACATAGGGGATGACAAATAATCAACTAATTCTAAATTATACATCCCCCACTCATTATTTATAATTTCCAAATCACTCTCCTTGTATACATTAAAATTTACATGTTTATTAAGTAAACTCAATTTTCTATCAATACTTATTTTATCCTTTGAGATTTCACAAAAGTTAACTTTTCTTATGATAATAAAAATTTTATTTTTATCATCATATAGCTTGTATGCCTTACAAGATTAAAAAATACCAATTGAATGCATTTAATAATTTTGTAGTCAAACTTATTCCTATTCTCTTTTAGAATCAATGTTTAAAAAGTGGATCCAAGAATTTGAATATGCTGCACTAAATTAAGATGACCACACCATAATTGATTCTAAATTACATGTCTCCCAATCACTATTTGGAATTTCCAAATCACTCTCCTTGTATACATCAAAATTTATTTGTTTATCAAGTCAACTCAATTATAGATCACTGTTTGTTTTGTCCTTTACAATTTCACAAAATATAACTTCTCTTGTCATAAGAAACTTCTTATTTTTATCATCATATAGCTTGAATGCCTTGGAGGATTCATAATATCCCAATTGAAGACATTTGTGAATCTTTCAATCCAAATTATTCCTCTTCTCTTTTGGAATAAATATGTTAGAAAGTGGATTTGAAAAGCAAAATATGTCACACTAATGTAATATGACCACGCCACATCTCATACAAAGTCTTGAATTGAAGGGTTGTTGATGGTGATTTGATATGGAATTATATTTTTATTTTAGTTGTTTTAGCCTAAATATGAATAGTTATCCCTTTAAATTACAACATAGCAAATACCATATTCATCAAGGTCATGTTCATCTTCTATAAAATTCTAGTTTGTTGTGGGGTGTAGGGATTGTGAGATGATAGGATTCAAACTTATTTGAAATGTATTAACCACCATTATCAGTCATGAGTTTTTTGATATAGGTTTGAGATTCATTTTCAATCATCATTAAAAAAAAATTAAATGTCTTGAATGCTTCATGTTTATGTTTGAGAAAGTATATCCAAGTCATTTGGATGTAGTTATCAATGAACAACATGAACTATTAATGATCACTAGTTGAGATATTTAAGAGAGAACACAAGTCTGAGTGAACTAGTTGAAAATTTTGTTGGCTTTCCATTATGATTTTAGAAATGTTTATTTTGCATTTTTGGTCAAAATGCATGCTTCACAAATTTCATCAAATTTTGTGGGAAAGGTAGGAAAAATAGCAACACCATTCCTTTTCAACACATGAATTTTGTTATAGTGATTATACTCAAATATAGGATGCCATAACATGTTTTACGACATTCCATATTCAATGAGATGAACATAGTTCCTTGAAATCAATCGCTCAACCTTAAGTTTGAGAAATTTTCCTTCTTTAGATCTTAGCAAGATGACTGCATTATCACTTTTTATTTTGTTAGTGACGTCACCATTGTCTAACAAGATGGAATGGCCTTGTTTCTAAATGATCACTAAAAAAATAGTCTCTCTTCAATTGGGTAAGTTATAAAACATTTTGAAATTTAAAATCTGGAATCCCTAAACACTTGATTTAGAATGTACCTCTTCCTTGTGATTACATACTGATCTATCTATAAGGAATATTAGACCACAAATTTATTCATAAAACTCCACAAATAAGTATTTTTAGAAAGTCATATGTAGGGTGAAACCAATATCAATAACCCAAGTATAAAGCCATGATGAACTAACTGAAATAGTAATTGATTCATCATCTTAATTGGAAATCACACATTCATTGGTGAATTTAGTAGACTATAAATCATTTTTTGTTTCTTTGAATTTTCCTCTTTCTTCTTGTGGTCTTGTTCAATTTTATCCCATAGAATCCAACATTTGTGGGTTTCATAACTTCATTGTTTATCACACCATTCATAGAGAGGTGTTTCTTGTCATTCTATTTTTTTATTTTGACCATGTTGATTGTCATTTTTGATGCCTTTTCCCTTATTTATATTTTTGTACTTATTATTGATTTCTCTTTTAGAATACATGAACTTATTGAATGTTTTGTAAAAACTTCCTTTACATAGCACATACTTTCCCTTATGGACCCAATTTTTCTTCCAAAGGCATTTTCTCTTTCTACCATCTTTCAACCAATTGATCAAATGTGATATTCTTCAATAGATTGCTTTCTTTTAGATATTCCAGCTAGATTGAATATTTATGGATAAGGGATATTATGAATGCATTCATGTAATTATTTATTTCAACACTCATGACATTCACATCATGCTTGATTGAATGTATTTCTAAAGCCAATCTCATCACATCACTATATTTCAACTTGAGTTTGAAAAAAATCAACTACAACTGAATGAATTCCAACTCTGAGTGGGAATCATATAGGTCTTTCAATTTCTACAGTGATCCCCATGTAGTAATGCACCCTTGAATATGATGAAACACATTCCATTGACTAAGGCCCTTATCAAGGCTCTTGCTTTTTGATTTCTCTACTTACATATGTGAATATATTTTTCATTCCCTATTGGATCAACTGGTTGTGTATCCCCATCACAAATATTAAACCATAGATCATTTAAGATGAGTGTGTTATCCACTTGTAGATACCATTCTAACTAGTTGTCTTTACTGGTCAATATTATGCCAATGATTAATTTTATTGAATGCATTATTTTATTTGAGTTTTGAGTTTTTGAAATCTCAAAATTGGTTCCTCATCACCCCAAATGGTCCACTTTTCTATATACTAATAGACTGATATACCAAAAACTCTATATATACTTTCTCTTCTTATATAAATGTTGGTACATGTAAGAAGCTTGACCTTTATATATACTCAATAATACGTGAAAGAGGCATTAAGTCATGTGAGAGCATAGTGGTACTTAGTACCTAGGTGGCACATGAAAAATATTCACTTTATCATTAGAACTAGCTTAACAAGAAAACCTCATGATTGATGATGTACTCAATTTTTATTTATTTATATATTTACATTTTTTGATAGATATAGATGGGTAAAGAGTAGATTTCCTTATTTCTCTTTTATTTGAAAAATTTGTTTGTATTTTTCCAAATTTTCATAGAATAGGTTGTTCAAGGCTACTAATAAGTTCAAAATTGCAAAAAAAAAACACTTTGAAAAATGAAAAAATGATTTTAAATGAAAAAGTATAAAATAAAGTACCTCCATGCCTATAAAGGCTTGTCCTCCATATTTGTATTATATACATATAAAATTATAATATAGGAATATGTGAAAGAAAAAATATGGCTTCCTCCTGGAAATAATCAAGCTTCACTTTTCCATGTGGTAGTCTTTGAAAAAATTTAGTGTCAAAAGGAGTAAAAATAGTGGCAACTTCAAAAGGAAATAAAGTGTTGCCCAATATTAGGCTCTACACCCTGATCTAGAAGCTTCCAACACATTCAAAGAGGAGTATTCAAGTATAATAATCTATAAAAACAAACTCAATATACAAAAAAAATGGATAATTATGCCTTACACAACGTTAGAATGTAACCAATAGGAAATAAGAATAACAAAAAAACTAGAAGACATTTATTTCAACTACTAATTATACAAATAGAAAAAATAAAAGGCATGTTTAGATAGTGAAAATTCCTTTCTTTTTAATAGCATGCAATCCATCCAAATAACACATCCTTCATCTCCATTGTAATTCCACATTGGGTCTAACAAAATGACAAAAAATGTAGGTATGAGATGTGATAATCTAACTAAATGCCCTTGAGAACTAACAAGACAAGTTATTATGTCCTTTAATTTATCTGAAAACTAAAATTTTATGAATTTTTAACTAGGTTAAAATGAGAATGGATAATAGAATGACCAATATAAAAAAATCATGTTATGATACCAATGTCAGGCCAAATAAATTATTAATGGAATGAAAATGAGAAATATTTGGTTCAAGACAAAATTCTCTTCATGATTCAATTTTAAATGAGAAAGGTATTACAAATAAATAAGCCAAGATATGGTTGTTCACTACACATTCAAGTTGTCCATTATTATTTCTATTAGACTCTTGAGTTATTCACTACACTATAAAAGCATTCCTATAACTACTCCTAGGAATAATTATATATTATATATAATAATATTACAAAACCTCTTAGGTCTTTTTAGGCTCATCGATTTATGAAAACTTATGGTATCATAGTATCACCATTCTAAGATTTATTGAATAAACATTCCTTTCATTGGAATGAAATAGATACCAAGTCCTTTAAGAAGATAAAGGAGGCTATGTGCATCACTCTATTTTTAGCTACCCCTAGTTATTCCATGTCTTTGTTTGTTGAATGTGATGCATCAAGATATGGTTTGGGGAATTAATCATGTAGGAAGGAAAGCCCATTGCATTTGATAGTCTCAACTCAAAGGAAAAAATAGGCTAAAACCAATTTATGATAAATGTCTACTGGTTATTTTTCATGCAGCCAATCAATGGAGACCTTATCTAATGGGTAGACACTTTAAGTTAAATAAAAATCACGATAGTCTCAAATATTTTTTAGAAAATCAATTGTATTTAGAAGAATAAAAAAATGTGTGACCAAAATGTTGGGATATGAATTTAAATTAATCTATAATAAATGAAAATATAATGTGGTAGCAAATGCGTTATCCAAAATGGATGAATCCATAGAGGCATTGTTATGTGCAATGACCATTTAGCAAACATATTGGCTAAAAGAGGCTAGATTGGAATGAGAAACTGATAAGGATACACCAAGTTATGATTTGGAATCTCAAGCAATGTTATGTTAATTTTTAAAAAATCAAGTGGAAAGGGAAATCATTATGATATAAATGTCATTGAAACCTATGTAATAATTCTACCCTCAAGCACAAAATTCTTTAGTAACTTAATGCATCTCTAATAGGGGGAATTGAGGTTTTTAAAGAACTCATCATAGAGTTAAGTAGGATTTATTTTAGGAAGGAATAAAGGGGATGTATAATAATTTTTATTTGAATGCATGGTGTGTCAATATAACATGTATGAAACAATTAATACAAAAGGTATTTTGTAGCCATTGTCCATCCCTAGAAAAAAGTGGGAAGAAATCTACATGGATTTCATCATTGTAATTATTCCCAAATTTGAGTAAAAGAGTGTCATTATGGTAATTATGGATAGGCTCACAAAACATGCTCATTTTTGTTCCTTATCACACCCATTTGTAGCTAGTACATTAGCTACTTCTTTTTTGATACAATTTAAAAGGTACATTATACTCTTAAGGTCATTATAACTAGTCGTGACCCCATCTTTAACAATATTTTTTGGACTAATTTATTTGTATGTTTAGGTACTTAGTTGGATCATAAATAATCATATCATCCTAAATCTTATAAAAATAGAGGTGGTTAACACATTCATATAAGTGTATATTTATTGTTTTAACTTAGATAAACAATAATAATGGGTCCATTGGTTACCACTAGTAGAATGGCAGTATAACAATTCCTTCCATAGATTTTCCAAATGTATACATTTATATAACTTTATGGTTCTCATCCCCTATCCATCATGTCATATTTATGGGTGAAACCCATGGTTTGAGGTGTTAAAGAACACATTCAACATCAACATGAGGTACTAACTAGTTTGAGAGATAATGTGGTCATGACACATAATAGAATGAAAAAATAAATGAATCAACACAATATTTAGAAGCATTTTAATATTGAATATCTGGTATTTGTTCAATTTCAAACATATAAGAGGATGTCTCTAAAACAACATAAAAAGGATAATAAACTTTCTCCTAAGTATTATGTCCCTTATAAATCCTACAAAAATTTGGCAGTGTTGCATACAAGTTAGAGCTACCCCAGTTCACTCACATTCATCTTGTATTTCATGTAACTTTCCTCAATAATATAATTGGATAGTGGTTTTTTTTAAACTAAGTTACCATAATCAGATGAAAAAGGTTGATTCATTATATAACCCAAGGATATAATTTAATTAATCACTAAAAAGCTAAGAACAAAAGATATTGAGTATTTGATAAAGTGGAAGAGTCTAACCATGGAGATGATACATGGGAGGATTAATATTTTATATAACATCATGCAAATTTTATTCAAAGTTGAGGGCAACATTTTTTTAAATGGGGGGGCATACTATGTCTGTAACCTATGGCATGTCTATGGATATGTGTGGACAACTTATGGATTATATAATCATTGATATTGTCTTGTCACATTTATATATGTTAGTAAGTTCAACCTAAAAAATAACCATGGATTTATTAGAGTATATATAGGAGGTATTAGTTGGTATTGGGTCATCATATTGTGAATTCTACTCTTATTTCATTATTGTGGAGGTTTCCCCCTCAAAGTGGCTAAGTCATATTTATCAAGAATTATGTTATTTTGTCAATTAATATTGTGGATTTACTTATTATATTTTTAATTCTATTATATATTATTTCATTATTATGAATCATTTAATGAATTTAATTATATGATGCCTCTTCCTGAAATAGAACTTATACTCTTCAATTCACTTTTTTCCTCTTGTGTGATCATATCAACAATGGTGGATGTTGGTGGTAGATGAATTCAGACCAACAAAACATTAGGTAATTTTTTTTGAAACTCACCCATTTGAACAACCTTTTAAAATTAAAAAAAAAATTTCCTCCTCTTTGTCATATGTTTCATTTCTGACATTGTTAAATAACACCTTATATAATTTTTATAGAGTGACTCCTAAGCACTTAAGATCATACTAAGATATGATGGTGGGTATCTTTGTGTCACTCAACTAGGGTATTTTTATATGTGTCCTCTTATATATTCATGGAATTGACTATGTAACATGTGCCTTATGATTGGTTAGCATCCCTTTTATTGTTAAATTATATGGTTGTAGTTTTTCTTGAGGTTGAGTTTGTGATTTGTCTTGTGGTTGAGATTTTGGTTTCTCAACTCCAATTGGTATGGATTTCAATGCTTTAATGATATACCCAACCAAGTGATTTTTAGGTATAACTTCTTCTCATGTCATATAGATGTCAATAAAGAAGGGAAGGGGTACCATTGGTTCCTTTAGTATCATGTGAATTTGGATATGTACTCCATTATAAAACTTGTTAATGGTGTAGACACTAAAAATATGCACACCATGATTCCAAATGTTTAAACACCCCTGGATCACCTTGGGACCCCTTTGGGACCAATTTAATCCTTTGACCCATAACCAAGCCTAACTCATAGTAATTTTGACCAAACTAGTTTAACCCTAACTTTTACCTATTTTTACCCTTCACCCTCAACCGCTGATAGTTAGGTTGACCATCAATGGTCACCTTGTCCATCGATGGTCAGGGTACACCTCCTTAACCACCAACCTAAAAACTTACCTACCTTGTATTTCTAAAAATAATTCATCTAAATCCTATTTTGAACCATTTCATAGATGAATTATAATTAGATAACCTAGTTGAACCTTCACTTTCACCTCTTTATTATCTTTATAAGAAGAGAGGAGATGGGAGGTGAAGTCCATTTGAAATTTTTATTAGGAGCTTGTGTATATAGAAGTTTCTTTTTATATTTCAATCATCATCAATAATATATCAACCTAGAAATCAAATTAGAGAGTTGACTTGCCATCACCTCTCCACCAAGTTCTCAAGTACCGTTACTCTATCAAAATCAATCTAGATTCACCAACAAGTCAACTACCTCAACCATCCACCAAATCAACTTTTGGTAAGACAAGTACTTACTTCTCATTATTCATTTATTTTATTTCCATTTCATAGTCAACCTAGGCCTTATCTATCTCTCAAAATCCATCTTTTGGGTCATGTTAATTAGCCACTTATCAACCTAGATCCACACACGGTAACCATCAATGGTTATCTGAATCACTGATGGTCTATCCAATTGCTGATGGTCAACCCAACCATCAATGATCACCCTAACCACTATTAGTTATCCCAACTACCAAGGGTTATTATGGTAGCCAATTTCAACAAGCTATTTTCACCTATCTACCCCCAAGTAAACTTGATTCTCTATGTTCCTACTTGTTCACAGTCCCTTTCTAATTTTCTAAAGTAGACCCTAATCACTTAGCACTAGTATATATTAGATTATCACTATTTTAATAATTTTTAGTCTATTTCTTAAGAAAGCATTCTTGTGTTTAATTTCAAAATGTTTTGGTTATTAATACAAGTATTTTCCCTTTTTGTTATAAAATTAATTATTTTAAAACATGTAGATTGACAACCCTCAAGGAAGTTCTTGCTTTAGGGATCTAGTTATCACCAGGCAATCCAATATTTTATCTATCTAACAAAAAAAATTACTTTAGTTCTTTCTTATCTGCAAGTTATCCTCCCAATCCAAAGAGGAGTTTTTCATATTCTTTTGATTCCACATGCACACAAAAAAACAATTTTTTTAACCATACCCATATTGAGTTTATTTTTCTCTTTATTTATAACTTAAGCAAAAATTTATGTGAAATATTTTGATACACCTAGTGGGGCCTTGAGTCTTTACTTTGGGTTTACTTTCTTTTCATTTGTATGATTTTCTCTCTATCTATCCTCATTAACAAAACTAAAATCTATTTTGAGTTTAAAATTAAGTTTATCCATTGCTTACTTCTAAACTTAGATCACATTGAATTATGGAAAAATAATCTTATCATAGCATTACTTTTGTATCACACACTCATCCAAACCACTTTCATAAATAAAACATCAAACAAACATGAGACAAGGCTCAACTAGGATTTCATCACCTAGCAGTAACCTTACCCTTTCCCAGCAATCCCAGTTGGAGGTCATTGCCAAGGGGAGAACCAACTCATCTCTCTGGCTAAGTATAATCTCTAGATATCAATATATGTATTAGCTAAACACCTGACACCCTTATCTCTATGGTGTGTGAAGTGAAGGGATAGGCCCCAATACTAAGCCACATATTGACTCCAATACATATTATTTTTTTAACACCTATACATAAACTAAAACTAACCTTAAACTTCCTCTCTAGTACCCAGTCTACAAACCAATTTTAGTAATACAATTTCTTAAAACATAAGCCAAAAGTGAGATTAATTAAAAATATAGGGCTTAACATATCTTCTAGAGTGTGATTTTCTTTCTTTGATCATTTTCTTATCTTCTCTTTGTTTGAGTAATGAGTTTTTTTTCCACTTTCTATCTCCCCTATCTCGTAAGTTTCTCACTCACCAGCAATAAAGAGACATTGCATAGAAAAATCCATCACCAAGCCAACCTACCTCAACAACCTATTCATCCATGGACTACATCTCTGAACCAATAGACTCCCCTCACCCCTCAAGAAGTCATAATTTCCCTTGGGACATTCCTCAAGGAGACACAGATTTTTCTACTTTCCTAGATAATAATCTTGTATCCTTACAACATTATCTTATGACTATGTCTTACCATACCCTAGTTTTAGCCCCACCCATAGATTTACCTTATGGAATGCCTCCCTAGCTAATGGGTAGTACCTCTATTTCCATAATTACTACCCAGTTATTGACTACCCAAGCTTCCTCATTAACCAATAACCCCTTCAAGACTACCATAGAAAACCAACCAACTCAAACTACCTCTCCCCTTATACCTTCTACTCCTACCAACCAGCCCTCCACAATAGGAGTGCCTACCTCTAGCACTTCCAACCTTCCTTTAACTACCCCAAATCCATCAACCACTACTCCACTTCAAATCTTTGTCATGTACATAACCTCTATCTTGTCATCGATCAGTACAAGGGTCACCACCCTTCCATCAGTAACCAACCTAAGTAACACTCCTATCCAAAAATCACCCCTTACACCAAACTTTGGATACATACCCAACCTACAAGTGCATGTACCCCTACCCACTACCCAACCACCTACCTCTACCTACCCTTATGTATCTTCCACCTAACCATTGGAATCCACTTACCAATATGTGGTAGCCTCCCAACCTTCTACCCACTATCATTACATCTCCTAACCACCACAATAATATGCATCTTACAGCCTTTCATGTGCACAACCCTAAGCCAACCTAATGAAGATGCTTATGGATAATATGACCACTTTATAATTATCCATTTTCATTTCTCAAAAACTTTTGTTGTATGGAAAAATATGTAATGAGCCCATCCATCCATCTGTACCTATACGGCCATATCCTCCTTAGTGAGAGCTTCTAAAATTTACTAAATTTTAAAGCAAGGAAGATCCATAGCAGCACCTTAGGGAATTTAGACACACGTGTTACACATTTTCTTACAATGTTGTTCTTCTCCTTTTTACCTTCCCCATGTCTTTATCTGGCCTAGCACTTGACTGGTATAACACCATCACCAAGTATTCATTCTTTTTTTTACTCAACTAGCTCAAACCTTCTTAGACCACTTTTAAATCAATATCTCCAAGAAAGTTTTTATCACCAACCTCTACTCTATCTGGTAGTTTGAGGATGAATCTATTACCAATTTTGTAGCTCATTGGAGGAGTATAATTAACCAACTCTCCTTTTCCTTACCTCAACCTAAACTCATACAATTCTTTACTCGAGCATGTACCAAGCATATCTCCTCTACACTACATGTCCAAAGCTTTTGAACCTTTGATTAAGATTTTTCTATGACATGTAAGTTAGAGAACCAATACATTAATGAAGGAAAGCTAAAGATCAAAAACAAGAACTCAACCTACAAAACCAATGAGACCTCTTCTTATAAGTCAAGAAACTAGACAAATAACAATACTAAGATCAAGGGAATCACAAATTAAATAGTCCTTAAATTCACTCCTCCACCTTCTATCAACCAACCAAATTCCTCTAGTTCCTCAAAACAAAACTCAAGGAACCAAAATTGGAATAACCAAAAAAATTTCACTCCACCTTGGGAATCATATACTTCCATCTTAGAGAAGTTATTGAAATACAACATCATTCAACTTCCTCATATCAAAACTCCTCAATAGTTTGATGCCTCTCATCCTACACCTAGTTAGTATAACATGAATAATCTATGTGCCTTTTATCAAGTAATAAGAAATGACATCAGTAGGCGTAACACCTTCAAGAGCTTTTTAAAATCCCTTATTGACAAGGAGGAGCTTACATTGGACAACCCCAATGCACCATCAAACCAAGACCTTAATATATTTAGACAACATTTTCCAAACCATGCCCCTACCAAGAATGAGAGCAACAACATTGAGTGTTCTCATGATACCCATATAGTTAACATGGTTTTTGACACACTCACTGCTAAAGAACCTACTAACCAACCTATTTGTCCCTCACCTTCTCCACTTATTAAGATAGTGGAGTTACCTTCTCTTTTATAAACCCAAACTGATATACCATAATGTCTAACCATCACCACCCTATCTTTACCTTCAACTACCAATAAAATCACCCCTCTTTCAAAGATCATTCTCGAAGATGAAATCACCATGTCTACTTACCCCATAAAGGAGTAACCTATCTCAACCTTGCATCCTTTTATCAATGAAGAGGATGAGGTTTCCATCCTTGTGTCTCCACTTAGGGGCTTATCTTTTAGATTCACTATTCAAGGAATCAAACCAACCTAGAAACCATTTTCTAGGCTAGTATAAAAATTGGAATTTGTCTCCAATCCTAACATGGATCAAGCCAACCTATGGCATTAACTATGTCTACCTTATATCACCAACCAAGAAATTCCAACCATACCTTTAGTAGACCAACCCACCACTTTCAATATCCAAACTCCTACCCTATCAACAAAACCAACAATAACTTTTACAAATCTAATAATCCCTCAACCATCCAAGGCACCTAAACCCCAAGTGACCAAATAACCTTATAAAACAAAACCAACCAAACCCATCAAGAAATTTGGAACCTTCCCTACACTAAGTCTTCATCACCCATCTATGAAGGTGGAGCTTGTCTCACCAAAACTAGCAACCAAATGTTGAACCAAAGCAACCAAAGAGGTGAAACCACCTAAAGGTTTAAAGCCCCAAATTTTACCTCCCTCAACCTTACCTTTCATTTTCAAACTCATCCTTCTATCTTGAGTAGGAAGCCATTATCTCTACCAAGGCCCCACCACCTCTTTTGGTTACACCTTCACAATTACTTTTTGGCACACCTCTCTTCAGTATACCAACAATACCTAAGCTACCTACCTTTCAATACTTCACCTCTAACTCATAAACCTCCTTACCTAAACCAAAAAAATCAAACAAGCATACCACCATACCCAAAACAAATACCACCAAACCTATCTCCAAACAACATCCTACTTTAACCATCAAAGCAAAGACCGCCACACCCTTACCACCTTTATCTAAGTCCTACTTGAATTTTCTCCATATGTTATTATAGACTTATTATTTAACCTTACCTCCTATCAAACCCTTTGACCTTTTTGCTTCAAAGCTTATCCCGTACAATGACCACCATGTGTGTTCTTATCATAAAATACCCAACCATGATATAAAGAACTACAAAGCTCTCTAAAACATTATCCACTAGCTCTATGATGAGGATGATCAACTTATAGATGAACCTCCTATGGACCCCATACCAATCCAACTAAAAACCATACCTACCCAACTCTTACCTACTCCTCCACTATCACCTTAGAGTGAAGATGAGTCTAAATAATCTACTACCTAAACCTCTCCTTCTATCCATACTATCAATTTGGTCATAAGATCATAGTAGAAAGATAAAGAGAAGGATAAGTTGTCCTTTCCTTATGCATGTCCCTCTTTTACTTACCAACCAACCTACACACAACCATCTCCATCTTTAACCAAACCCAAGGTGTCCATTTTAGGTGCCTCCTAGTCTAATCCCTTAGAATCCATTAGGAGAGTTATCCTCAAATAACTTCATTAGACCCTGATGAAGATGATCTTATATGAGTTGATATCTACCCCTCCCCATCACCACTAGGCACTAATAGATTCTTTGCAATCTATAGAGGTCTAGCTTGAGGATCCCCAACCTCTAGCATCCTTCATTGGTTCCCTTAAAATTTCTAACCTTATTACCTTCAAAGACTTAGATATACTTGCTATTCATCTTGAATACCTAGATCCCCCTCTATTTATCACTACCTACATCAACCAATACCACATTAAATAGGTCATGATTGATGGGGGAGCTATCATTAACATCATCTCCTCACACACCTATAGCCAACTTAACTTGATTGATAATGTCATGTCCAAATCCTTGGCCATCCTTCACTCCTTCAATGATACCATAGCCACCACCATGGGAACTATCATCCTTCATATCTATTTAGGACCCCACATGCTCCCTAAAATTTTCTATGTAGTGGAAGGTGAATTATAATACAATGTTTTTTTGGGACAACCTTAAATCCACTCCATGGGTTGCATCCCTTCCACCCTTCATCATTGCATCAAGTTTGAGCAAGAAGGCCAAGTCATCACCATCCAAGCTAAACCAAGTCCCTTCTCAACATGAAACATGACCTATTGTCCCAATGATGTCCTCATACCCCCATCTAACACAATCTTAGTAACTAAAACTAACCCTTTAACCACCAAAGTAGATATCATATCCCCTACCACTGATGATTTATCAACTAGTTCCTATATCCCTTCAGATCAAATCCCCAGCATGGACCCTTTGGAATCAATGTTCTATTGTCTTTGACTAGGGGAATATCACCTTGTAGCCCTTGACACTCTCCCTACTCCTCATGAGTATGGGAAACTTACTAACTATCTAGTATATGACCCCAATATTAGAACCATCATTACCTTTGTACCTCTCCACTATTATACCTATTTTATCTATGGGGGTTTAAAAAAATCCCTTAGTGCTTTTACCATCTCTCTCCCACCTCGACCATTCACCACTTGTTTCTCTTAACTAGATAAATTGAGTTTCACTTAGACATACCTCCATTAGTGTGCTTGGAAAAGATTTGGTCTTAGGTGGTATGAGCATAACCTACATGAATTAGTCACCATCAAAACTAGGAAGCTACATGAGAATCATGAACTTGGTTTCATCTTACCCAATAAGAAGAAGGATAAACAACCCAACATTACCATTGTTGAAGAAGATACCACTTCTTCACTAATTTGTCCTCTATCTACATGTGAGGATGATGACATCATCCCACCTAAATTTTTTATCACCAACATGATCAGCTTCAGACCCCTAACTTATCAAAAGTATTAGGAAACTCTAACCATCCCTTTGACCCATCTTGAGATGATAAGAGAAGACTCTCCTATCATTAACACTATTTAATGCTAGGATGATGATTCTATTCTCACCCACCTTGGTACCCAAAATTTTTCCATCCAAAAATACCTTCATCCTGAGTCCTTGATCATGTTGAATGAATCCACCATGGATATCAACTTGGTCACTCTGAATAACCCCATATTGTCAAAATCAGCCAATCACTGAATGTTGAGGAACTTTGGGACTTCCTTTCTTTCCTCCAATACTGTAGCATAACATTCACTTGGTATTATAGTGACATGCCTATAATTGACCCTACCATTTCTACCCATAACATAGTCACTAATCATGATGCCAAGCCTATTAAATATAAGCTTTGATGCACACACCCTCATATATCCCTTCTTATCAAAGAAGAGCTTCAACATCTCTTATTTGTCAACTTTATTCAACTCATTTACTACCCCCAATAGGTCTCAAATGTTTTACCTATCACCAAAGCCATAAGGGGGACTACACATTTGTGTAGACTTTTGTGACCTCAACCTTGCTTGCCCCAAAGATGAATTTCCTCTACCCAGCATCGACTAGCTTGTTGATCTCAAAGTTGGCCACGAGATGTTATCCCTCATGGATGGATTATTGGGGTAAAATCATATCCTAATTGCCCATGAATATCATTACAAGACCACCTTTACCACCCCTTGGGGAACCTTATGATATAGATTCATGCCTTTTAGACTAAAGAACATTGGTGCAAACCTACTAATGTGTCATGACCTTATCTATAAGATTATAGAGGAATATTTGGATGACCTTTTTAGAAATCCAAACTCTAAAAATATCACTTGGTTATGCATAAGATATTTTTTTAATTCCTCATACATTACCATGTCTACCTAAACCCCAAAAAGTGCATTTTAGGGATCTTGTCAGGAAAATTTCTTAGCTTTATTATCCCCCTTCATAAAATAAAAGTCAATATTTCCAAAATCAAAGCCATCCTTGACATGCTTCCTCACACCAACCTTAAGCAACTTCATATCTTGTAGGTGAAGCTGCAATCCATTTTACGTTTTATCTCCTAGCTTTTAGATCGATGCCAACCATTCCACCACCTTCTGAAGAAGGATATATCTTATAAGTGGAATAAAGATTATCAAAATGCTTTTGATTCTCTCACAAAATACCTTTTATCTCTACCTATCCTCACCCCTCCCAAGGATGACCAACCTTTCTACCTTTATATCTCTACCATCAACTATTCCCTAGGGGCAATGCTTTCTCATCAGGATGAAAACCATAAAGAACAAACCATTTACTACATTAGTTACATGTTTGTAGAGTAAGAGACTCAGTATACCCATAATAAGAATATTTTCTTAGCTTTAGTCTTTATGGCCACCAAGCTTTGCTACTACCTTCTTAACCATAAAACCTACATCATAACCAACACCTACCTACTCAAGTACATGCACTCTAAGTCATACCAAAACTAGTGTATGGCCAAGTGGATCATGTTCCTAGCATAGTTTGACCTTGAGTTTCTTTAACAAAAATTAATCAAAGGGAAAGTCATTATTGAATAGTTAGTTGAAGATTCATCAGTAGGAAACCAACCTCCTCCTCTTGAGTTCCCTAACGAGTCCATCATGACCCTTTCTCAAAAAGATTTCACCTATCAAGTCACCATGTTCTTTGATGGGTCAAAGTGTCAACATAGTGGTGGAGATGGTATCATCCTTATTGCCTTTGATGATTAACCTCCTCATTTGTCCTTAAATATTGATTTTATATGTACCAATAATATGGTTGAGTATGAATCCCTAGTGATAGGCCTTCAAACTATGTAAGCCCTAAGAGTCAAAATAATAAATATCTTTGGTGACTCCCAACGTGTGGTCGATCAAATCAATAGCTCTTACTAGTGTAAGAATGATGTCCTATAATAGTACAAGTAACTAGTTTATGAACTTTTAGCATCATTTAAACACTACCACATCTAATCAACTCCATGATATACTAATAATTATTCCAACACCATAGCTTCCCTTACCTCTTTGATACCATCTACACCCTCAGATTTTAAGCTATCTATCATTATCCACAGACTCACCTAGCCTTCCTATGTTAAACTAGATTCTCCCACCTTTTTTAATGTGGAGGAAACCCAAACCAACCTTTGGTATCAGTAACCCTTCAACTATCTCAACCTTTTCATAGTTCCTTCTAGCCTTTCTAAGAATTCTCCAAGAGCATTTATCTAAATTAGCTCTTGTTATACAATACCAAGGGGTATCTTTTTCAAATGTGGCTTTTATAGCCTTCTCTTCTACTTCTTATGTAGTCACGAAGCCTCTCACACTATCAAGGAAATACACGATGGTATTTGTGCAGGAAACTTTAGTGGACTTGTTATAGTTTAAGTACATCCTTCACCTTGTGTTAGGGTGTGGAGCTAAAAGCTTCAACCGTTTGCATACACATGAAGAAAGGATGCTGAAGAACCAAAGCCACCGGCGTTGGTGGTATGACCGACGTCGGTCAAACGCAGTGGAGAAGGAGACCAGCGACGGCAGAGAGTCGGCCGACATCGGCAGCACCAGACAAGCAGGGACCGACGTCGGTCGCCTGTGCAGTCCAGAACTGCTGTTTACGAACAGTCAGTTAGTTAAATCGAGTGTTTGCATGCTAAGAGACTATTTTAAGTCGTGAGCTGTGTGTCTAATTTTAGTAGTTAGATGTCTATTTTTGTAACCATGGATTTCTATTTAAAGAACCATGTCTCTCAAATTCTTTGATGTCTCATGTTTCTAGTTTCTTAATCATTCTGGTATAATTTCCATGTTCAATTGCTCATATATAAGTAATCAATTGTTCTACCGTTGGATAAGGGGCCTCCTAACAGTTGGTCTGGAAACCCTCCTGTTTGCCTTAAGGTGTAGCTTTTAGCTCCACACCCTAACAATCTCCCACTTGGAGATAAAGAGCTGCACCTGTACCCAAAACTAGTACTCTATCCAATCTGTATCCTGGCTTGTATTCCTCTTCAAGCTCCCACTCGAAGACAACCCACCACACTCCTTGTGGTGTTAATCCTGTGCCTAATTTTCTTCATTCTCATCGTACCATCTTCTGCCTTGCTATACTCCCACTCAAACAGCAACCCCTGTGAGTAACCTGTAATCAACAAACACTTAATAGATCTGGGACATCTGTTATTCAAGCTCGCTCTGACAATGTCCAACCTCGCTCTGATACCAATTGATAAGACCGAAACTCCCCAAAGCTCTGACACAACTTGTCAGATTTAAGAGCACACATGATTACCAATGTATAAGCAACTAAACATGCAGAATCCAGAAGAAAAAATAACTATCAATGAGAAAGCACACAGAATATGAGAGGCAATATACAATTATATTCAACTCATTACAAAGGAATTTACAACAAAGAGGTGGCACTCTTTCTTCCACTTCGTGGGCTTACAGTAAACTTCCCTCCAAAGTAATCTTCTCTCATAGGTCACAACACACAGCTAACACAAGCTATTGTTCACCTCATTGCACCATCTGTACAATCGAGTACACAACCGTACTCCAAGTAGATCTCTCCATGATCCTGCTGATATATCGCTGTCACCTTGGATCTAGCTTCCCCACTGATCTCCTTTCTGACCCTCGCATCCATACACCCCTGCAAATCAAACCTGATATTACTTAACCTACATGGGGAATCCTACTTGATTCCACCATGGGAAGAACTCTCCAAGCTTCACATAGCTCTTCTCCAAATTCTCCACTTAACAATACAGCCCATGAGTCTATTATATAGAACCCATGCATACACTGACTAGACTTGCGGCTCAAGGCTTCGAACAAGCCTTTAACATGTAAACTCCACGTTCATTTAACTGACTATTCGTAAACAGCAGTTCAGACCGCTACAGGTGACCGACGTCGGTCCCTGCCCTCCTAAAGGTGACCGACACCAGCCGACTCTCTGCCGTCACTGGTTTTCCTTCTGCGTCCCCTGACCGACGTCGGTGTGGCCTGCCGACGCCAGCGACTGCGTGCACTGGAAACCCTCCTATTTGCCTTAAGGTGTAGCTTTTAGCTCCACACCCTAACAATCTCCCACTTGGAGATAAAGAGCTGCACCTGTACCCAAAACTAGTACTCTATCCAATCTATATCCTGGCTTGTATTCCTCTTCAAGCTCCCACTCAAAGACAACCCACCACACTCCTTGTGGTGTTAATCCTGTGCCTGATTTTCTTCATTCTCATCGTACCATCTTCTGCCTTGCTATACTCCCACTCAAACAGCAACCCCTGTGAGTAACCTGTAATTAACAAACACTTAACAGATGTGGGACATCTGTTATTCAAGCTCGCTCTGAGAATGTCCAACCTCGCTCTGATACCAATTGATAGGACCGAAACTCCCCAAAGCTCTGACACAACTTGTCAGATTTAAGAGCACACATGATTACCAATGTATAAGCAACTAAACATGCAGAATCCAGAAGAACAAATAACTATCAATGAGAAAGCACAGAGAATATGAGAGGCAATATACAATTATATTCAACTCATTACAAAGGAATTTACAACAAAGAGGTGGCACTCTTTCTTCCACTTCATGGGCTTACAGTAAACTTCCCTCCAGAGTAATCTTCTCTCATAGGTCACAACACACAGCTAACACAAGCTGTTGTTCACCTCATTGCACCATCTGTACAATCGAGTACACAACCATACTCCAAGTAGATCTCTACATGATCCCGCTGATGTATCGCTGTCACCTTGGATCTAGCTTCCCCGCTGATCTCCTTTCTGACCCTCGCATCCATACACCCCTGCAAATCAAACCTGATCTTACTTAACCTACATGGGGAATCCTACTTGATTCCACCATGGGAAGAACTCTCCAAGCTTCACATAGCTCTTCTCCAAATTCTCCACTTAACAATACAGCCCATGAGTCTATTATATAGAACCCATGCATACACTGACTAGACTTGCGGCTCAAGGCTTCGAACAAGCCTTTAACATGCAAACTCCACGTTCATTTAACTGACTGTTCGTAAACAGCAGTTTAGACCGCTACAGGTGACCGACGTCGGTCCCTGCCCTCCTGGAGGTGACCGACGTCGGCCGACTCTCTGCCGTCGCCAGTTTTCCTTCTGTGTCCCCTAACTGACGTCAGTGTGGCCTGTCGACGCCGGTGACTGCGTGCACTGGAAACCCTCCTGTTTGCCTTAAGGTGTAGCTTTTAGCTCCACACCCTAACAATCTCCCACTTGGAGATAAAGAGCTGCACCTGTACCCAAAACCAGTACTCTATCCAATCTGTATCCTGGCTTGTATTCCTCTTCAAGCTCCCACTCGAAGATGACCCACCACACTCCTTGTGGTGTTAATCCTGTGCCTGATTTTCTTCATTCTCATTGTACCATCTTCTGCCTTGCTATACTCCCACTCAAACAGCAACCCCTGTGAGTAACCTGTAATCAACAAACACTTAACAGATCTGGGACATCTGTTATTCAAGCTCGCTCTAAGAATGTCCAACCTCGCTCTGATACCAATTGATAGGACCGAAACTCCCCAAAGCTCTGACACAACTTGTCAGATTTAAGAGCACACATGATTACCAATGTATAAGCAACTAAACATGTGGAATCTAGAAGAATAAATAACTATCAATGAGAAAGCACATAGAATATGAGAGGCAATATACAATTATATTTAACTCATTACAAAGGAATTTACAACAAAGAGGTGGCACTCTTTCTTCCACTTCGTGGGCTTACAGTAAACTTCCCTCCAGAGTAATCTTCTCTCATAGGTCACAACACACAGCTAACACAAGCTGTTGTTCACCTCATTGCACCATCTGTACAATCGAGTACACAACCGTACTCTAAGTAGATCTCTCCATGATCTCGCTGATGTATCGCTGTCACCTTGGATCTAGCTTCCCCGCTGATCTCCTTTCTGACCCTCGCATCCATACACCCCTGCAAATCAAACCTAATCTTACTTAACCTACATGGGGAATCCTACTTGATTCCACCATGGGAAGAACTCTCCAAGCTTTACATAGCTCTTCTCCAAATTCTCCACTTAACAATACAGCCCATGAGTCTATTATATAGAACCCATGCATACACTGACTAGACTTGCGGCTCAAGGCTTCGAACAAGCCTTTAACATGCAAACTCCACGTTCATTTAACTGACTGTTCGTAAACAACAGTTCATACTGCTACAGGTGACCGACGTCGGTCCCTGCCCTCCTGGAGGTGACCGACACCGGCCGACTCTCTGCCGTCGCCGGTTTTCCTTCTGCGTCCCCTGATCGACGTCGGTGTGGCCTACCGACGCCGGTGACTGCGTGCACTGGAAACCCTCCTATTTGCCTTAAGGTGTAGCTTTTAGCTCCACACCCTAACACCTTGGATATTACTAGCCTGCCCTTAACCAAGACTATTATGATTACATGAAAAAGTGTGTCAAGTGTCAAAAACACACTAATTTGCATCATGTACCTAGGCATAACCTTCACATTTCCATAAATTTTTGGCCCTTCTCACAATGGCACCTAGACCTTATTGATGAAATCAACCCCCATTCCTCATAGCAGTACCACTCTATCATCACCATGACCAAATATTTTACCAAGTGGGTAAAAGCTATTCTTTTAGTCTCAACTAAAGTAGAGAATATTTTTGAATTTATCAACCATCACATTATCTACCATTTTAGTGTTCCTCATAATATTATCACAAAAAATGGCAAATCCTTTAAAAATAATCAAGTCTAAGATCTATTTGATGCATTTGTCCTTAAGTTAAGTTTATCCTCATCCTATTTCCCTTAAGAAAATGGATAGATAGATGCCTCTAACAAAAATATTAATAACATGCTAACTAAAATCATCAATACATCTAAGCTAGCCTATGTAAGTCTATGTCAAGCAAAATCCAAGAAATCAAAGAGAAATAAAAAAATTCCTATCACTAGCAATCATGGGTCATTCCTAACATTCACAGACTACTCCCTTAAAGGATAGCTATTGAAAATCTATTGAAATTGCCAACTATAAGGTGGACTACTCCTTTGAAGGATAACTATCAAAAGCATTGAACAAAGAAAATAAATTTAGACCACTCCATTGAAGGATGGTTGAATAAACTATTTTTTCAAAAGCATAGTGATTTCTTGAAAGCTTCCTACATCGATCAGCTTCCCATATATAGAAAAAAAGCAAAGGACCCATCATCAAAATCACAAACAAAACCAAACAAATATTGAAAGTCATAATCAACTCTAACAATAGTAAAATAAGGTGGAATCCATAATTGCATTTCACAAGTAGACTTACCACATCCACTAGTCTATGTAATTTGACATAGACTTGTTTATCCTATTTCTTTGGACACCTACAGAAGAGGTATACTAGCTTCATGTGTAGGTTCCAATATTATCCATCTCCCCTACAAGCAAGGTATTTTTGAGCTTACTTGACATCATGTGGTCAAGACACCTTTTTAACTAACTAACAAATGCTAATGTAAATCATTTGAAGGGCTTATGTTCATTAAGCTAATCCAACTTTGGTTGAATTTTAGTCCTTGTCAAAAAAGAAGCATTGTGCCATCTTATTATCCTATCATGACTAGATGATATTTTTATTATGACATTTATCTCTTGATTATATTCTTTAGTCTCCCATATAATGTTAATTAAAATATCAAATACATTTTTATGTTAAAAAAAATTAACAATAAATCATAACCATAACCATAAGCATACCCATAACAAGCATAATAAATGGTAACATCCATAAGTGATTTAAAAAAATCAACCATTTTCCACCACATGTCTAAAGTCTAAAATAATGAATCACATACTTATTAAAATTTAGAATGTCATAAGCATAACCATATATCAAAACCATCTCACATCTAGCTAAGCCTATATTAGTGTCTAGCATCTATAACATAAGCATAATCCATGATCACCTATAAACATCACATCATAAGCATTAAACATCAACATCAACACCAAAACCATTAACCATGAACATGAGCATAGATAAAGATCATATGTATAAAATTGTGAGTCAAATAGCATAATCATGTGTATAAGTAGATAGATATGTCTCTCTCTCAAAATTTACATATCACCACATCAACTCATAGTCTAAAATCAAAATGATATACATAATGTCCTAATCTAGCTATATCTATGGCCTAGGGGCACCATTACCTCCTAGAGCACTACTAGATTTTGGTGCCTACCCACCTACTATACATGTCAATCCCCTAATTATCCCTATCTATCTAGATATAGATGCTACCCACTACCCTAGTGTTTCCACAATAGCACTACCTACGAAACTATCCCTATACTCACCCTATCAAGGCTCATCCGAACACTATGTCAAAACTATGGCCTCATAGTACCATAGCACCACAACTATATCTAGGTATCATGTCAAGGGAATGGTTCTTAGTGGCCTTATCTACATTTTTACTACTCTTCATGCTCTCTCTCTCTCTCTCTCTCTCAAAGAGTCCCTATATTGGGTCACCAAGCCTAATGAGGTCCTGGCTTGATCCCTCTCACCTATCATAATAGCAACCTAACCCTATAAGGTAGAAACCTCACCCTGTAGCATCACAATATGACCCTATAATGTGGCCATATACCCTTATAGTGTTGTAACCTATCCCTATGTAGTAGCTAAATTCATTCCTTATTATCCATTATGGCTATCTAGATCCATGACCATTAGCCTCACACCTCCATCATCCCCATCAATATCCATAGTTGCATATATAGGTTGGTACCATACTATGTACCCATCCATGAACCTAACATCATCTATCTTTTCCCTAGCTGGCATCTCCTCATAGTCTAGAAAAGTAGGCACAATATGTGGGTCTGGTAGTAGGATCTTTGAATCTTCTCATTTATACATAGGGAATGGAACTGGAATACCCTATACTAGGCCAAACTATTAGCATACCCTATCAAATGGGATCAACTCCACCACCCCATCTTGCCTACCTATTATTCATTTTTATCTCTAAAGGGAGAGTGTTTGACTCTTATAACTAGCCATATTGGAAACTAAATATAAGGCCTCTAAATGTGTCTCTTATCACTAGTGAACCTAGTGCACTCCTAAAGCATTCCACATCATGTGCACCCCTCCTGCACCTAACATAGCAAAATCACCCCTCCACTTCATAAAGATGATGGAAAACTCTATCTATGTGAAACCTACCCACAATAACCCTACTAGCCTTAACACCCAAATGTGCTCATAGGCCTAGAAATGTAGAATCAAGATGACACTAATTCCTTACCTCTTATGATCCCTAAACACCCACAACTCCCTATATATATGTAAAATCAAAATAGGCACCCAAATGAATACAGTCTAACTTCGTAATAACTTGACTAGTACCCCTAGCAACAAGTAGGGGAACCTCCCATTACTCAAGTCAAGAACCACAAAGCATGTAACAACAGTCATGAGCATAGTCATGAGTCTCCTCTTGATTGGATCCCTCTAATACACAACACTATACTTGAACCCCCTAGCGTGCCATTTGACCTTATCACTCTCATTTTCATATAGTAGCTTAATATGATCATCCAAATCCTTACACTTTATATGGTAAATCAAATCACCTCAAAGTGGATGTTAGGTGATTCTATGAACATCCTTAGGTATGATATTCATCTCCCTAGTCAGTACTAGGAAGGTGTTCATAGGAATATCCCATCTATTTATGAGAACTATGACCATGGATGCATCCCTAGTCATGTGTTGATAGTGCCTCATCACTCCTAACACCACCTCCTCCATATGGGCTTAGTTAGTTGGGGTCATCCCTTGTTGAATATCTATGAAGATATGTAGTATGTGGTAATGAATCTATATCTACTTTCTGGCCTACACCAAGTTAGAAGCATGACTTAGTCACCTACACCAATATCATCTACCCTAACCTTTAAGCAATTAACCTATTTCCTTACCCAACCTACCTATCTACCTAATATCTAGTAGGTTTGCCCTCTAAACCTACCCTACCAACCTATAGCTAACACGCACACCATTTTATTTACCTTAACTTTTTAAAACCACTCATCAAAAATAAAAAACCTTATATACCCTAGTTAACTACCAATGGTCATGGTGACCATTGATGATCATGTATCCATTTTTCTAAGCATGTTGATGGTTTACCTTGACCATTGACATTCACTATGGGTGTTATGAAGCTGAAACACCCAAACCCTACCTATAATAAAGAAATAAAAAATAGTGACTAAACAACCTAATTTGTTAAATTCTATCTTTACCCACCCAATTTACCTACCCACCCTACCAACTCCTAATTTTACCCAAAACCCTACCTACGGCATAGCAAACAAAACTAAGCATTTCAACCTACCCTTCCCTCCCAATGTAATGAAAGTGCATAAAATCACACATATATACCAAATTAAATACACCCCTACCTTATTTTGTGACCACCACCATGGAGTTGATCGTAGGCCCCCTCATCCTCATCCATGTTCATGTCCTCTATGCATCTTGATTGGTCCTCTCGGTCCACCCTTCCACATAGCTAGAACTCACCACCCACCTTAGCAATTACCCTTAGTAATATTTGTGAGAAAAATATTTACCATAATATGCCAATCACCAGAGCTCCAAGTCAAACATGTAAAGTAATAATAGGTAAGAAATGATTCACTTTTACCTGTGGACTTTTAGGATTTCCACCTTGACCATTGATGGTTTCCCTTTAGCACCCTGACCATCGATGATCAAGATACTTACCTTGTTGTATTACCCTTATTAGATACCTCTTTAGTAATAACCACCCATTTTTCTCACCCACTCTAACCACCTTGTCATCTCATCATTGGTTCATTTCAGCCCAACTAGTGTTAGTTTTACAACACTTTTTACCTAGTCTTTTAATTATAGTGATAACATTTCCATGTTGACCCTTTTGAAATTATGCCACCTCATTCTTACCTAACCCACTTATGTCATTTTGGGAGCACTTAATACCTTAGATACCTATGACACTCAACTTATTTGTGTTTTTCATGGGAGCACTTCCTACTTTAGATACCCATAGAAGTATTAACCTTGTCTAGGAGATTAACAGGTATACCCAACCACCATTCCTAAATGTGGTCATGTATTACACTGGTTCATTATCCTCCTATCACTTACCTTTATTGTTATCATCTATGGAAACCTAGTTTATGCATGATCTTGGCTATCATACCTTTTGTCACATTTTGCATGCCTATTTGTACTTTAGTGCCCAACCTATCATCCACCTTAATGGCATGCATCGTTGTCATCACCTTCACCCACCTTATCAAACCTACACTTTATTTTATTTTACCTCATTATCTCATAGTTTAAGGGGGAATATCTCCTCCCATACTCAAGGCTACCAAACCTTAGACCAACATCAATTTTTGTTTTGCAATCAATTGATTCTAAGCTACATAATAAAAAGGGAGAAAATGTAGACACTATAAATCCACACACCATGATTCCAAATGTTGAAACACCCCTAGACCACTTTAGGATCCCTTTGAGACCAATTTAACCCTTTGAACTCTAACCAAGCCTAATTTTTAGTAAGTTTGACCAAACTAGTTTAACCCTAGCTTTTAATTATTTTGACCCTTGACCCTCCACCACTAATGGTTAGGTTGACCACCAAAAGTCACCTTGATCATCAATGTTCAGGGTGCACCTCCTTAACCACCTGCTAGGTTGTGGAGCTAAACGCTTCACCAGGATGCAAACAGGAGGAGGTACAGAGGTTCCAAAGAGTTATAGAATGAGTTACAGGGTAACTGACATGAGTCTGATCAATCGACGTCAGTCAGATAGTAGTGAAGAAGAAACTAACGTCGGTTACCAGTCGCCTGACATCAGTCAGGGAGGAGCCAACATCGACAACTTGTGTGTGAACATGCAGTTTGCATGCAGATTCCAGAGAGTCTATTCTTAGACTGTTAGTTTGCATGTTAAAGGCTAATTATAGTCTTGAGTTGCATGTCTAATTATTGTAATTAAGATAGTCTAATTATTGTAATCATGAGATCTATATAATAGACTCATGGGTTGTATTGTAAAAGAGTGCTAGAGAGTAAGAGAGCAAAATAAGCTCCTTCAGAGAGAGGAGAGCAATGGTGTGTTCCTCCTAGTGCCACAGTACCAAGTGTGGGTGCTGGTTTGGAGAATCAGAAGGGTTCTTTATATATGTATGATCTTGGTCAGTAGGTATGCATGGATTATTTTGGAGATCTACAATGGTGAGTAAGGTCTAGTGATTTGTAGGTAGCAGCAGAGAGCAAGAGATCTACTTGGAGTACGGTTGTGTACTTGGTGTACTGGCAGCATTATTTCTGACTGGTGGAGGTGAACAACAATTCTATAGTTGAGTTGTGTGTTGGGACCGAGAGAGAGAGGGAAGAAGGTCTTGAGGTGTGGCAAGCCTTTGAGGTGGAAGAAGAAGTGGCATCTTCTTTATTGTATTTTCTTTTGAGTGATTATTAATACAATTATGTATTATCTCTCATATTCCTTTGTTGTTTCATATTTCTAGTTACTTATCATTCTGGTTAAATTCCGTGTTTATTTTCTAATACAAGAGGTAATCATATATGCTCTAATTGGTGGAGCAAGATCTTGACAGTTGGTATCAGAGCTTTTGGTTGGGTTACTAACAGGTGGTTTTAGATCTGGTTAGTGTTTGTTGATTACAGGTCACTCTCAAGGGTTTCAGATTGAGTGGGAGTATAACAATGGCAGAAGAAACTAAGCTACGAATGGAGAAACTGAATAGCACGAATGGTTTGATTGATGGAAAGAAATAGCAGGGAAAAGAAGATTGTTGGTCGATAGAAGATCAGCGTGTAGAAGTGATGTTGCAGGTGATGTTGCACAGGTTGCTCTGGATAAAGTAGAATCTTTGTTTACAGATTCTTTTGCCTCTTTCCATGCAGCTCTAAATAGAGTATCTTTTCATGGGTATGTCTTTGGAGACTTTGGAGGGATTTATTTAGGGGTTGGTGAGCCTTGTCAGATTATTGACGAAGGGGAAGTGAAGCTGAAAATGCAGACGGATAACACACAAGTGTTGAAGGAGGTCATGCAGGTACCAGTCTTGGAGATGATTTTAATTTCTTTAGGAAATTTGGGTGGTGGGAGATGCACAGTAACTCTCACGATGGATGCACTTGAATTAGATGGTGGTAAGAAAGTAGGTATCCTTTATCTATCTACTTATATTACTGATTCACCTTCTATTGCAGAGATGTGGCTTTGTAGGCTTGGTCACATATGTAGGAGGGGAATGCATGTTCTTAAGCGAAAGACAAATATCTTTGATAAACTTAAGAACTGGAAGGCCTTGGTGTTCATGGAGGAGATGATAGACAAAGATCAACTGAGGCAACTAAATTATTCTGAGTAGGGTTGTGTTGATTTGAACAGGGTTTTGATCCAAAAGGAGCTCATGGGTAAAAATTCATCACTCACAGGTAACATAGGTACTGATGTCAATCATATAAAAACTGACATCGACAACAGGTGCATTGGCGTCAGTCAGGAAACTGACGTTGGTAGATAGGGTCAGTGCAGGAGAACTGACATCAGTCAGATGCAGACTGGGAAATGGCCGAGATCGGTCACTGGAACGGATGGTGGGCAGATAGCAAGCTGTCAACAAGTCTCAAACACCCATATGGAGGTCAGAAAGGGTAAGTGAACCTCATATTCATTGTTCACCTTCTTACTAGTTGCTTATGGATGGTTGAGAAAGGAAGATGTGAAGAGGCAATGCAGGTAGAA
Organism: Torreya grandis; assembly: GCA_037957365.1. Classification (NCBI taxonomy): domain Eukaryota; kingdom Viridiplantae; phylum Streptophyta; class Pinopsida; order Cupressales; family Taxaceae; genus Torreya; species Torreya grandis. Next base: position 4,169,032 of record JARHVA010000822.1, on the reverse strand, counting down.
TCCAGAAATAGTGGGAGCTTGGCATGGATGAGGAGTGTGAGTCCTTGGAGAAGAACCAAACAGAGTTTGTTGGTGGAGTTGTCAGCTGGAAGAAAACACTGAGAGATGAATGGATTCCCAAGTTGAAGAAGAGAGAGGATGGATACATGAGACGGAAGGCCAAGGTATATGGTCTTGAGAAAGTTGCAGGATAGTGGTACAAGTTTTGACAGGTGGATGACAAGGCAGGGCTTTAGTCAATGTCAGTGTAACTATTGTGTTTGTCTTACCAGGTGGATGATGAGTCACGACATTATCCAGTTACTGTATGTGGGTGATTTTCTAGCAGGTTTGTACATACAGGGATTTGTTGAGCTAAGGGTAAGGTTAGTTCAGAGGTATGTCATGGAGAATTTGGAGTAGTGAAATTCTTTGGCATAAGAGACATGGAGATTTTGTCTCCAGTGGGAGCTGATGTGAAGATGGTGTTGGCGGGGTTCATTATGCAGGATGCAGAATCGAAAAGCACACCAAGGGCTGGATAGTTCAAGCAGAGCTTAGAACAGGGTTCGAAATCACATAAGGTCGAGTGTAGACCTAAGTTTTCCCAAGCAGTGGGAGTTGTCAGAGAGTTTGGAGCCAATTCGGGGAAGGAGGATTCTCAGGTATCTGAGAGGGACTAGCAGCAGAGATTCTTGTTATGCAGGGTCAAGGTCTTCACTACATGGAGTTGTAGGTTCGGATGTGGTAGGTTACTTGGATGGCAGGTGTAGCATCACAGGTTGTGTGGTGGTTGGTCTTCAGGATTGATCTTGAAGAGGGATACAAGTCAAGTAATAAATTAGATGGTGTACAAGTACAAGTACAGGTGCAGCTATTTATCTCCAAGTGGGAGATTGTTAGGTTGTGGAGCTAAAAGCTTCACCAGGATGCAAACAAGAGGAGGTACAAAGGTTGTAGAGAGTTGCAAGGCAACTGACATCAGTTTGATCAATCGATGTCAGTCAGATAGTAGTGAAGAAGTAACTGACATTGGTTACCAGTCAGCCGACATCGGTCAGGGAGGAGCCAACGTCGGCAACCTGTGTGTGAACATGCAGTTTACATGCAGATTTTGGAGAGTCTATTCTTGGACTATTAGTTTACATGTTAAAGGCTAATTATAGTCTTTAGTTGCGTGTCTAATTATTGTAATTAAGATAGTCTAATTATTGTAAGCATGAGATCTATATAATAGACTCATGGGTTGTATTGTAGAAGAGTGCTAGAGAGTAAGAGAGCAAAATAAGCTCCTTCAGAGAGAGGAGAGCAATGGTGTGTTCCTCCTAGTGCCACAGTACCAAGTGTGGGTGCTAGTTTAGAGAATCAGAAGGGTTCTTCGTATATGTATGATCTTGGTCAGTAGGTATGCATGGCTTCTTTTGGAGATCTACAATGGTGAGTAAGGTCTAGTGATTTACAGGTAGCAGCAGAGAGCAAGAGATCTACTTGGAGTATGGTTGTGTACTTGGTGTACTGGCAGCGTTGTTTTTGATTGGTGGAGGTGAACAACAATTTTGTATTTGAGTTGTGTGTTTGGATCGAGAGAGAGAGGGAAGAAGGTCTTGAGGTGTGGCGAGCCTTTGAGGTGGAAGAAGAAGTGGCATCTTCTTTATTGTATTTTCTTCTGAGTGATTATTAATACAATTGTGTATTGTCTCTCATATTCCTGTGTTGTTTCATATTTCTAGTTACTTATCATTCTAGTTAAATTCTGTGTTTAGTTGCTAATACAAGAGGTAATCATATATGCTCTAATTAGTGGAGCAAGATCCTGACACCACCAACATGCAAACTCACCTACCTTGATTTTCTAAAAATAACTCATCTAAATCATATTGTGATCTATTGCATAGATGAATTATAATTAGATAGTCTATTTGAACCTTCATTTCCACCTTTTGCTTATTCCTATAAGAAGAGAGGAATTGGGAGGTGAAATCCATCTGTAATTATTATCAGGATCTTATGTATCCAAGAGTTTTTCTTGTAGGTCAATCATCATTAGTAATCGAGTAACCTAGAAATCATATTAGAGACCTGACTTTCCATTGCCTCTCCACCAAGTTATCAAGTACCATTACTTTATTAGAATCAAGCTAGATACCATCAATAGGTTAACTATCTCAACCATCCACCTAATCAATTTTTGGTAAGACAAGTACTTGTTTCTTAGTATTCACTTACTTTATTTTCATTTTTAAATCAAACCAAGCCTTATCCATCTCTTAGAATCCATCCTTTAGATCCCATCAATCATCCACTTATTAACCCAAATCCACACATAGTAACCATCGATGGTTATCTCAACCACTAATGGTCTATCTAACTATTGATAGTTAGCCCAATTACTGATGATCACCCTAACCATCAATGATCATCCCAACTACTGATGGTCATTATGGTAGATAATTCCAACAAGTATTTTTCACTTATCTACCACCAACCAAGCCTGATTCTCTATGTTATTACTTGTTTATAGATCCTTTTTTAATTTTATGAAGTAGACCCTAATCACCTAGCACTAGTATTAATTAGTTTATCATTATTTTAATCATTTCTAGTCTATTTCTTAAGCAAGCATTCTCGTGTTCAATTTTAGTAAATTTTGGTTATTAATGAAAGTACTTTCACTTTCTGTTTATAAACTTAATTGTTTAAAAATGTGTGGATTAACAGCCCCTGAGGAAGCTCTTACTTCTAGAATCTATTTATCACTAGGCAATCCACTTCACTATTTATTTAACAAATAAATTTTCTTTAGTGCTTTGTTATCTACAGGTCATCCTCCTAATCCAAAAAGGATTTCTTTATAGTATTTTTATTCTTCACATGCACAAACAAATAGGGTTTTCAGCCATACCCATATCGAGTTTCTTTTTCTCTTTCTTTAGAACTTAAGCAAAAATTTGTATGAAATAAATGGTTGCAATAGCTTGATATATCATAGGACATAGTTGGGAATGCATGTATTAGTTAACATCATGACCTAAATATACAATCACCATCCTACAAACTTTCCCACTTATAGGTAGTATAGTCTATCTTGTGGCCATATTAGGTTATGGAATGCATTATCTAACTAGTAATCTACATTAGGAGTGATTTTTCCCTCAGGGGACATCCATTGTGTAAAAATATCAAGAGTACCATAGATTTGTAATGAAATTATTGAGTTGTGTCTTCTAATAGAATTTGAACATTAGTTTCAAGCTTTGATGTAAAACATTTGGGCCAATTAAATTCCTCTCCTAACCTTATCATATAGAGTATGATATAAAATTTTCCCTTTGTTACCTGATTAGCACCTTTTTTGGTTTGTCAATAATAATGCACAATGTATTTTGTCAGTACCCTAACTAATGTGTTGGTGATTTCTACAATGGGGACTCCTCTAGTTTTTATGGCTTAATGATCCTAAATTAATGAATGGATGGAAGGATTCCTTTTCATATGGATTTTTTTTGGGGTTTCCTAAAATTCAAAAAGGAAATGATTCAATATTTTTGGTAGTTGATAGCTTTTCAAAGATATAACACTTTATGTCTTTTAAGAAGACTTTTGATGCAAAAAACATTGCTAACATTATTTTCCATATAAATTTTAAGGATGCATGGTTTACTATGCAAAAAAGTATCAAATAGAGATGTGAAGTTTGAATGAAATTTCTAGAGGATGTTGTGAAATAATATGAACACCAAGTTGTTGTTGGATCATGGAGCTTGATCTTATTTTAGTGCCCAATTTCCAACAAGGGGTGTGGGGGGAAACCCCGCCCCCCACGAGGGTTACCATGGGGATCTGGGTGGGTGGGGACCTATTTTTTATCCCTCTTGGTGGGGGTTCAAGGGTAGCACCCCTGAAGCAAAAATTTATGAAAAATCCATTGTAAACTATTGTAATTTCATAGTTAATCTAGACCATTCACTATTAGGTTTTAGATATAATGGTAGATATTATGTTTGTGTACTTTTCCCCTAATAAATAACCATCCTTTGATATAATGGAATCATAATCAGGTGGAATAAAATGTGAGAGTGAAGAGGATATTTCAATTGATGTATTGTAGGTTTTTTCCCTTCATTTGTTGGACTAAATAATGACTATCTATTTCTATGTGGACATAGCCCATATTGGGTGAACCACATTAAATTGTGTCTCTATTTTGTTGTGTTTTTGAATTTTAATTCTATCTTTATTTCATTTTTATTGTTATAAATTATATATTCCTAACAGTTATAGTTTAGTTTAGCATATCATCCTCAAATAGATGGACACACAGAGGTAATCAACACTAGTTTGGGTAATTTATTTTGATGTTTAAATAAAGACAAGATAGGAACATGGGATAATACTCTGGTATAGGTTGAGTTTTCATATAATAATATAGATAGGAGTACATGAAATACACCATTTTACATTGTGTATGGTTAAATTCCAAGACTTATTGTGGAGTTATGTGACATTAGAAGTTAGAAAATGAAAAGTGTGGATGTAGATAATTTTTTAGAATATATGAGAGATGTGATAAAAAAGTCCATGAACAATTGAAGTAGAGTATACTACAATGTAAATAGTGCACATACATGAATAAAAGTGAAGTAAAATTCAAGGTTAAAGACATGGTCTTATTACCCTTGTGAAAAAAGAATTTTAAAAAGGAACATATATTAAGTTGAATTGGAAGAATATTCGACTTTGTAGACTATTGTATATTTTTTTGAAGAATGCACATGAGATTGAGTTACCTAAAGGGAGTTAAATTTTTCCTATTTTTAATGTGGTAGATTTGTGTCCTTCTCATTAAGGGAATGATAATAGAAGAAAAGATGTAGATTCAAATTTAGACTATGGAGATATAGTCTACATAATGTAGATGCCATAAAATTAGTGCAAGGAGATGGAATAGGTGATTGGTAAAAAAATAAGAAATATGATGTATAATAGGGAGTACCAATAATATTTGTTCATATAAAAAGGCTAAAACATTGAAGATACAACATGGATAAGTGCATTAGAAGCTATAAAGCCTAAAATATCATCATTAGAATTCACTTGAATAGGAACCTCATGTTTTGTTTTGACCTAGGGTGTAATTAAAACATGTTCATTGGAAGTTCTTGTCCATATCAGTTAAATTGCATTGCTTATTTTTTCTTGGTCATCTAACTAATAGAAAAAGGATTAATTTTTATCTAACTATTTCTTATTGATAGGTAGAATTGGAATAGTAAAAGAGTATAATATGTTTATCATGATTTATTAAAATGTATAGAGTTATGTTAATATGTAATATGCTCTTTTTCAATGTATTATCATTGGGTATTTTATTAAGCATTCAATGTTGCTAGTGGATTGCTAAGCACTTAATATATGTTGGTGAGTCTTGTGACTTTATAAGCATGTACATACACTCATGATAAATAAATAAGAAGGGGAATTATTTAGAGATTGATTAAAATATATAGATTCAAGATTAGATGATGAAATATACCCAAAAGGGAATATTGCTAAAACACTCAACTATAATAACCCAATTGCAAAATATAGATTATATTAAAATGTTGAATTATAATATTAGACTTACATAAAATGATCACAATATGATCAAAACTCTAAATTACAATCACAATCTTTGAGTGAGATTTTCCTACTAAACCAAAGGGGTTCTATCTTATGATCCAAGAAATTAATTGGGTTTTCATCCAATGTTCTCAATCTCTAATGGGTTTTCATCCAAGATGAAAGAATGAACACAAAGTTCAAACCTTACAAAGGGGGTTTAAAATTATAATCCAAGCATGATTTTATAATGGGAGAGCATTATTATATAATAAAAATTTCAATGAGAGAGGGAGGAGAGGAAACTTGAAGGAGAATCAAATAATTGTATCCCAAATCCATGTGGGCCTTAAAGGATCAATGTTGGCACGTTTGGCATCATGTGCTAGAGTAAGAAAAGAGAGTATAAAGGGTGACAAGATTAGCCACCCTATCTGAGTCTAACTTTGGAACCCCACCTTCATAGATGTAAACAATAGTGTGATGATTATCCTCACGTGAAAATGGTCAAAGTGGATCACATGATCAACCACCCCACTTTATCTTTATCTCCAACCTTCCACATGCTTCCAAAATGGACACCTCACTCACACATGTGAGAGTAATAAAAAATAAGAACTTCACATCTTCCTCCCATGTGCACAATACTCCAAAACATATTTTGACTTATTCTTACCTTTGAAGTCAAGCATCTTCCCAAGGGTGGCACTCTAACTATTCACCCATATCTTTATTAAGCATGTGAGTCACAAAAGATAAACACAAATTCATATGGATAAGATTTATATATGTATGTATGTATATAATATATCCTCTTATGGTCTAATCCACCTCATCCAAAAGCTACCTCCTCTACTACATCATCACCTTCATCACTTGTTATGTCACCATGAATAGTAACACATGAATAGTGCCAATCAATAGTACATATAAATAGTAACTTGTGAATAGTGTTATGACACATAATTAATCCCTTACAACACCCAAATTTATATATGGGAATTAAATAGGATAGTGTTCTTCTTTAAATATCTAATAGGGGAAAAGGGGACATTGCAAATCCTCCCTTCCCAAATATTGCTTATCCCCAAATAATTTGGTCAACTTCATGGATTGAAATACCCAGATCCCAAACCACATATGGGAATTGGTAATTACTAATCCTTGATCATGATTGTGATCTAGTTGTTCCACCATGCTTTCACTATGTTATTCTAGTATAAACTAGAAGATTTATGAAAATACTCATTATGTCCATTTGATGAATCTCTAAATGATGGTCATAGACATGTGGAAAACTATTATCATATTTTTGTTCCAAAGAGAAACATCCAACGTTATCAACAATTTCATATGTAATTTTATGGTCACCCAAGGTGATGCTCAAATTAGAAACTTTCTTGAAACTCACAGTGAAACCATCTGTAAACATCACACTAGATCTAGAAAAACCCTCCACCTGAAGACCACTCTTCATCACCAATCCTTCATCAAGAAAGTTATGGGTTGTCCTATTATTAATGGGTTCATTCACTTGTTGACCCTATGTAATTCCTTTCTCCTTAAATGGATGAAAATTAGGAGTATATGAAATATAAGGAATAGTACCATATAGTGGTTCACCTATAACAGTATCTTCTTATTCTACCAGTTCCTCTCCCTGATCACTATTAAATATAGAGTCTCCTTTCTCCTCCTTTGATGAGTGCTCATCAACACATTTAGGATAAATCATGTACTCTTCTTCACTTATGAATGCCTCATCCTATTTTTTCTTCTTTGTTCTACCCACATATGTGACTAGGCTCCAAATATTCCTTGCATAGAAAGCAAAGATTACTCCTTCTAAGCTCATTTTTGTTGTTATCTTTCTTTTTCTCCACTTCAGGACTCTTGAACTCATCTTTTTTGTTCTTTTTATTTTGTGGCTAGGCTCCCAACACTCCTTACATATGCTGGCTAGAAATGACTTTTTCATGCTATCCAAAAGATTTTGAATTCTATCTTGGCTCCTCTACAAAACTATCATTACATCTCTACTAAAGAGTGTCAAGAATATTCCCATAATGAAAAATTCAATATAACCTATAGGATGGTAGGATATAGGGCTATGATATCATTGAAATGTCCTCAAATGAGAATATTTCTAAAACACTCAAAAATATAATAAATCAACTATAAAATATAGATTATATTAAAATTCTAAATTACAAGATTACACTTACATAAAATGATCACAATGTGATCAAAACTCTAAAGTACAATCACAATCTCTGAGTGAGATTGTCTTACTAAACCAAAGGGGTTTCATCTTATGATCTAGGAAATCAATTGGGTTTTTGTCCATTGATCTCAATTTCCAATAGGTTTTCTCCCAAGGAAGATGAAAAAATGAACACAAAGTTCAAACATTATAAAGGTGGGTTTTAAATTATAATCCAAGCATGATTTTAAAATGGGAGAGCATGTTTATATAATAAAAGGTTAAAGGAGAGAGGGAGGAAAGGAAACTTGAAGCAAAATCAAAGAATTTTGCCCCATATCTATGTGGGCCTTAAAGGATAAAGGTTGGCATGTTCGACATCATGTGATAGAGTCAAAAAGGAGAGCATCAAGGGGGACAAGATTAGCCACCCCATGTGACTCCAACTTTGGTGCTCCAAATTCACACATGTGAACAATAGTGTGATTATTAACCTCACATGTAAATGTTCAAAGTGTATCACATAATCAGCCACCCTACTTTATCTTTGTCTCCCACCTTCCACATGCTTTCAAACAAGACACCTCACACACATATTTGAAATCAATCAATAATAAAAACTTAGGCATCTTCCTCCCATGTGCACACATACTCCAAAACATCTTTTGACTTATTCTTACCTACAAAGTCAAGTATATTCCCAAGGGTGGCACCCCAAATATTCACCCTTATCTTTATTAAGCATGTGAGTTACAAAATACAAATACAACTTTACATACACTATATTTTATATACATACATACATATTTATGTGTGTGTATATGTATATATGTATGTATGTATGTATAAGTATGTATATATATGTATATATAATACATCTTCTTGTGGGCCAAGCCACCTCATCCACAAGGGTAAGTGCACAAAGTTAGAGGACAAAAAGTGGCCTACTCATAGACATGATTTTCCTAAAATTTCATAAATATGAACTTCTATATAATTTAAGATATCTAAATGCCAAATTTGAAAATGGTGTAAGAACATGAAATGTATCATTTTGAGTCTATTTTCAAAAACACTATTTCTTTTAATGATTATGTATAACTTGGTCAAACATCTAAAATTTGAAGAAGAACTCTTAATTTTATTTAAGAAAATAGATTAGATAAATAGTCGTGTGGCACACCATTTTTTGATTAACATTTAATATTCTTTGAAACCCTTCAAAAAAAATTAGATAAGATATTATAGTTTTTGACCTATATTTGTTCACTGAATACTTTTTTTTATAAATTTTTCAAGTAAATAGATCTTGATAACTAACAAAAAATAGAGAGTTTTTGATGTCACACACCTAACTACCTCAAAAAAAATGAAAAATCAATTTTTGTTTAATGTGTGTAGAATTAGACCTAGATTGAGACCATATAACTTGTTTTTTACTTGGATCAACTAAAAACAATTACATGAACATGTATAGGCATGTATGTTTGTGTCATGTAGTGGCCTAAAGAAGGTATAGTTAGAAATGAACATAGTTTTAAACCTTAAATTAGTCAAAAAAAAATTTAAAAAAAACATATTTTTGGAAAGATGAGAGTGTGCTCATCATGATGGTATTGAGTTTTTGAATTTTTACATTGAAATTTGTAGTGTATTTGGAAAACAAAGTTGAAATTTTTTGTTTTTATCATAACTCTCAGACTCAGATGTAGATTGATAGGTCCAAGCCTTAAGTTTGGGAATCCAAGCCATTCCCAAGCCAAAAGGCATAGGATTTATATTCAAATTAAAATAGTGTGATTTTGTTAATAATGTGATCACGTTATTAACCACATTAGTAACATGATCAAATTACTTAATAATGTAATCACGTAATATATTCATAACACTCAAAAACTTAAATTTGTTATTTACCTCAAATTTTATATTTGACCTTATATGTTCTTGAGATCTGTAATAGTGGTGTTATTTCATGTGATACAGGAAAGGTCCCTAACCTTGGATAGTTAATTAAGGTGTCGTGGTATCACATTAGACTTCAAAAAAATTATAGACATTTTAATATGTTAACTTGACCACTTGTAATTACTTGGCTTTAAGGTGTAACCCATTATACATTTTATGATATAACTTATTTTATCATGAGATGTCATAAAATGCATTTCTTAAACCTATGGCCAAAACTTAGCCTTTGGAGTACTAATCAAACTATGCATATGAAGTAAATTGGGGATATTTCAAGCCCTTTCAACCTAATTACATGAATATAAAATGTGATTTGGGGTTAATTATCTCTAATTTCATTAGCTCAATTGAAGAGAAGAAACATAATTTATTTATATGCAAGTTTTACATGTATAGAATATGGTTTTGAGCTCAATAAACTTGAAGTCATCAGCTAATGAATATAAATGTCAATTAGTTCAAGTGGTCAAAATGAGCCATGTGAATGTATTTTAAATTGTATACTCATGTGATTTGGAGTGAAATTAACCCTAATTTCATGTCATATATAATTAACCAAAGATTTGATTCATTTAATCTAGGAGGCATTTGAGATCATTTTGAACCCCTTGAAGAGCAAGATATGATTTGAGGAAAAATTAAAAGTTTGATTCTATGATGAATCGATCCAATTAGTCAAAGTGTGAAATTAGGGGCATGATTTGGGAAAATTGAGCCCCTAAACTAGATTTATGTCTCAATCAATTATATAACATGTATGAAATATGTATGGCTTAACTGACCCAAATTTTATTAAAAATGCAAACATGTTTAGGTAATTGTCACAAATAGGTGAACAAGCAACTCAAATTTTATTTAATTACCTTAGTCATTGGACCCTATATCTGATATATTAAACCCTAAACCTTGTACCATTTACCTTAAACCCTAAGCCATAAGTGCTAAACCCCAAACCCTTTAAATTATAAACCCTAAACCAATAAATTTATCCCTAATTAACATCCATTATATATAGTAATAATTAGGTTCATAGGGATGAACTTGGTCAAAATTGCATCACTCATTACCATAACTGACATAATTAGCTCAATATGTGATGATGTGGGGGCTAACTGAGCCCAAAATCACATTATTTACTCATAAATATAGGTTCAAGGAGCTCAAATTTTCACCAATCACCATCATGATAGTACCTTATATACCCTAAAACCTATACCCTAAGACCTAAGCCCTAAAGTTCCTAATCCCTAAAATTTAAACCATAAATATAAACTCTTTAGACTTTAAACCAATCATTTTAGCCCAAATTAACATCATTTAGACTAAGAATTAAGTTCATAGAGCTCAGTTTGGCCTAAATCACATGAATGATTTACCCATTTGACTAATTCACTCAATCTACATGATGACATGGGGTATAATGATAACCCAAAAACACATTATATAGTCAAAAATGGGTCCAAGTGATTCAAATTATCCTTAATTGTATTTGTGATTGACCCTATGTACTTAAACCCCCCCCCCCCCACACACACACATAAACTGAAGCCCTAAACCATAAATCCTAAAAACTATACCCTAAATTATAAACCATAAAATTTCCCTATTTACAAATTGATTTAGTCCCAATTAACATCCTTTGTAGTAAGAATTAGGTTCAAATGTCATAAAGTGATTAGACATTGTATACAAGTCCTTAAACCTAAACCCTATGCCCTAATCCCTAATCCTTGATCCCTAAAACATAAATTGCAAGCCCCATTCACTAATGCCAACTACATGACTCATAAATACATGGCTTATGATATAACCAATTTTATCATGAGATTCCATCAAATATATTTTTTAAACCTATGGCCAAAATTTAGCCTTTGGAGTACCAATCTAGTTATGCATCTGAAGTATATTGGGGCTATTTTGAGCCCCTCAATCCAATTACATGAATATAAAATGTAATTTTGGGGTTGATCAACTCTAATTTCATTAGCTCGATTGAATTAAAGAAACATTATTTACTTATATGCAATTTCTACATGTATAAAATGTGATTTTGAGCTCGATAAACTTGAAGCCATCAACTAATGAATGCAAATGTTGATTAGTTAAATTATGGAGGTAATTAGGGTCAAAATGAGCCACATGAACCTATTTTAAATTATATATGATGTTATTTAGAGTGAAATTAAACCTAATGTCATGTCATAAATAACTAACCAAAGAGTTGATTCATTTTATCAAGGAGGCATTTGAGGCCAATTTTAACACCTTCAAGATCAAGATATGATTTGGGGCAAAATTAAAAGTTTGATTCTATGATGAATCGATCCAATTAGTCAAATTATGTAACTAGGGGCATGATTTGGGAAAATTGAGACCCTAAACTAGATTTATGTCTCAATCAATTGTATAAAATGTATGAAATATGTATGGCTAAACTAACCTTACTTTTATTAAAAATGCAAACATGTTTAGGTAATTCTCACAAATAGGTGAACAAGTAGCTCAAATATTCTTCAATTACCTTAGTGATTGGACCCCATATCTAATATCTTAAACCCTAAACCCTGTGCTATTTACTTTAAACCCTAAGACATAAGCCTTAAAACCCAAACCTTTTAAATTGTAGACCATAAACCCTAAACCATTACATTTATCCCCAATTGACATCCTTTGTATATAGTAAGAATTGTAGACACCTAAAACTAGCCACGAATGACCTTTGATCAAACTTCAGACCAATTTTTACCAATAATTTCAAATTAATCCTAAGAATCACTCAAACATGCTAAATGGTTCAAGATTTTTATATAAAAGTGCTAATTTAGGCTAATGTATCCTTGAATAGGGTAATGCATTTTATGTGATTGTTAGTTTTCTATAAATCATTTTGAGTCAAAATGCCAAAAACATAATTTAAGACTATGAACCATTGAATTATTATAATTTAGAAGCACACAATATATGCATGTGTTATTTTACATCCACAATGTCCTAAATAGGGTATTTCCTCGTATGTAACTAACACCTTCTTCTAATTATACTCCAGTTAAATTATGACCTAGTAAATTGACATTTTGACTAGTTTCATTAAGTGAGCACCCAATTTTCAAAGAATCACATAAAATTTGATTAACCTCACTTAGTTAAATTAATCAAAATTAAGAGATTAAGTGGAAAATTCATGGAAGTTATTGAAGATTTCTTTATTAGAAATTAGTTTCTAAAATTTGCATCATCAAGTGACATCATTTGTTGGGTGGCATACATAAACTATAAATGGAATAAATATCTAGTTTAAGGCCTCCCATACCTATTTAATGCCCCTTATTTCCAAATATTTATGAGGGTATTTATGGTTTGTACCTCCCTCCAAAATTTAATTGATCCATGGCCACACATCTTGATCTTTGATTCTGATCATTTTCAGAACCTATAAATACAAGGCCATACCTCTTCATTTAAAATCTTGAAAAATTATAGAGTTATAATATAGGTTTTCTTATATGATATTCATATCAATAATTTTATAATGATAAAATCTTGATCCAAGCATAATCGATATCAAAGCCACAATGGTGCCAAGAAGAGAGGGATAAAAGAAAACTCCATTGTCAAAGACTCTTTGAGCACAAACCAAATAAGCCACTTCAACAATCCATCTTGGAGATACAAAGAAGGTAAAGGATTTATGTCTTTTATGTTTTAGTTATATTTTCATTATATTCTTTTTACCTATGCTCACCCCTAATATATAGGCTTGAGGTGTTAGTTTCATTAGTGTGTTTATTTGGATTTGATTTCCTTAACTAACACAATACTAATATCCCCTTCTTGGATTCCTATGATCAAAAATGGCATGCTCGATGGGATGACACATCCCATGATAGAAAGGAAGACAACTTGAAAATCTTAGATTTCCACAAAAGTCCTTAAAAATCAATTTTATTATCATTTTTCCTTTTTTTATGTTCTTTATTGACACACAATTTACATAGTGACTGATATCGGTTATGTGTAACTGGCATCAGTTATGGTGTAGGGAAAAAGAAGGGTAAGAAAATTAGGTTTTTAATATTTTTTGACAATTACAAGTTGATGTTTTGGTTTTTTTACGTTTTTGTTTGAATTTTTTATTGTGTTATCTAGAGCTTTGCTAGATATTTTATGCTAACTTGGGGATAACAAGTGTTTTCTATAAAATGTTTTTTTCCTTCGAGTTCATAAGTAACCAACATTGGTCTCAATCAACTGGTATCGGTTCTACCATAATTGACATCAATTCTCTGTAACTAGCATCAGTCACTGCTAACCAACATTAATCTTTGTGTTTTAAAAATAAATAACCCAATATCAATATTTTAAAATTTTCTTATTTCCTTAATGATTGTGCTTCAAAGTAGAAGGAAACCCTTTAAAATTTGTAGGTCCCACACATGGAATAATGCTGAATTTAAGTATTATTAACTCTTGAATCTTCCCTTTGGTGTTTAAAAGGAACTTGGATGTTCTTAAGTTAAGTTATTTTGTCAAGTTTTCTAAAGTTTGCAATTAAGGCCAAGGGGCCAAGAACTTCATCAAACACTTCACTTTTGGTGCATAAAATTTACACTCACTTAAAATCATTTATTACTTGTTTGTTATTTATGCAAAATGAAGAGTGCATGTATACTCTCCCCCATCCTCTTTAAGGAACTTGAGTGACCAAAAGCACCGTTTCCTTGTAATTTGTGACTTTTTACAAGGCATGGAAAGAATGTTGTCAAGGCTCTCCCCAAAACCTATATGTTTTGGGTAATCTAAAAGCAAATTCTAAATTCGTTTCACTTAGTTTTATTTTATGTATCTTGGCTTGTGGAGGGGAGTTGATAGCTTCTTCACAAGTTCTCTAGGGAAGCATTGACCTAGGAATTCATCTCCTAAAATTATTTCAACCCCACTCCATGGTAAGATATAAAAATTGAGGGTAACCCATTTAGACATTTTATTGAGTGGTTAAGCAAATTCTATTAATGGTACTCCATCTTGAACCATAGGGGAAATTCAAACATTGCACTACATAGAGCAAATGATAAATGTAGTGGTTGTGAAAAGGATAATACTTTTTCACAATAAGCCAATTGATGTAGATCCAATTAATGTGTTTCATATTTGGTGTTATCCACACTTGGGACCATCTAAATAGACTAAATTTATGTTTTATAACAAACCCACTTGTCACAAACCTGTTGTTGATGTAGGGTGAGTAACTCGAAGTTTCATGTCACAGTATAAACTCTTGGGAGAAGGGGGTTGAAAAAACCCTACCACTTCATGCACTTTTATTTTTGTATTAACAACTAAAAATCCTCCCAAGATCCAGTATATTGATGTAATTTGATAGTATTATGTAACCTTGTCAGTTTTAGGATCTAGGATGTTACACTTAGGTGTTTTATGTCATTTTATCCTTTATTACTTGGTATTTGAGTCTAGAAACCATTTATTTTTTAATGCCACATCAAAAATGATTTTTATGTAAACATCAATCCATTTTTTAAGGAGGTGCTATGCCATCCATTTGACACCATGATTTTGCCTTGGTATTTTTGCAAAACTTTTTGTGTGTGTGTCACTTGATTGGAAAGTGTAATGTTACACTAACTAATTCATTCCAAACCTTTTTGACTTAGAGTCTTGAAATAAATATTTGTTACATATTTAGAGAATGAGAACATTTTTATAATGCTCAAATTATTTCATAGACTTGTGTTCCTTGTGTCCAAATCTAGCTTAGAAACTAATCCACGTGTGCCTTTTGGATCTTTGTCTAGTGCCATTATGTCATTTAAGTTTTAATAGATTTTTGTTTGTTTGAAGAAACCTAATTTTCCTAAGTTGATTTTTTAATTAACCTTGAAAATTTCAAATCTAAACATTGATTGATTTTTTTTTATGCCTTTTCTAATTTTGGCATAGACACCAATCTTTCTATTTTGGGTTGTGTAACTTAGGTTAATTATTTACCCAAATTTGAAAAGTATTTTTTGTGTTTTTGTTTGGGATAAAATTTTCTATCTCCAAATGCCTTTCATTTCACTCCTTATACCAATTGACCAATTTAATGACTAATGTCAAATACCTAGTCCATGCCAAAGTGTTTCAGATTTGTTAGATTAAATATATCACCTTTGTTTAAAATTCTAGATTTTGTATTTCTTTTGCCAAAATTCTTAGAAAATGCATGTTTTGAGCTCTCTTTTGACACCACATTTTCCAAAAGACCTAGCAACTTTTATTTTTCCTAGATTAGACTTGTTTGGAATACTTTGAACTTAGAGTTTGGCATGGTAATTTTTATTCATCTATTTGATCATTTGTTTAAGACATTTGACATTATACATTTGATGTTAGAATATTTTAGACCAAGTTTTAGCATAAAACATTTTGGAGATATAGCTTCACCCCTACACAATGTTAAATTATGTTTTGACCATTTATCCTTTAGACATTATTTTTTAGAGTTTGAATAACTCTAGGATTTTTTGTGGAATTTTTAGCATTGATGTGGATATGTCTCACTAAACTTATGTTTAAGTCATGTAAAATCCAATTTATGATATAATAACCTCACAAGTTAACTTTTTTCAATACCTCTATCGTGAAGAAGTGGTTTGTTACATGGATCCTTATCCTCCTTACAATCCTCAATTTGGGGAATAAAGCCAATATCCTCAAGGATGGTGTTTGGTGATATCTTCTTTTGGCTAGTTGACATATGATACTCACCCTTTTGTGACTGCCCATTCCTCCACCTATACCATTAATCCTCCTTTAGATTGTGAAAGCCACCAAGCTCCACAACATCTAAGGATTACCATTCTAGGACTAAGTCCTTTATCTTATGTGAGAAACCAAGATCTACAATGCTCTACCATTTCTATTCTAAGACCTTGTCCTTTGGCTTATATAAGTAACCAAGCTCTACAACACCCTACCGTTTATATTCTAAGACATTATCCTTTGGCTTTTGCAAGCAACCAATCTTGATAAAATCCTACCATTTCTATACTAGGACTTCATCCTTTAGCTTGTAAAAGTAACCAAGATCCACAACACCCTACCATTACCATTATATGCCATTCCATGTATAGTATCTCATTACCCCAACAAAGTTTTCTAATTACAACTTAATGGGTCACAATATTATCTTAGGTTGGGAGCCAGCCTTTGTTAATCCCATCGTAGATATGCCTATCATTATCCAACCACTAGCCATCTTTGATCAATTTCTAAACATTCCCCACATTAGAAAACCTATGCTATTTATTGAGCCAATACTGAACCAAGCATTACCTTTCTAACTGAGCCAATCATGGGAAGACCAAGATGTACTAAAAATAGCATTTTATAGTTGATTGTAAATTAAGGACAAGTAAACCAACCAAGCCATGATATTTTTGTTGAAACACCTATTTTTGATAAGTCTAAATGTAATGAATCACCTCTTGATACTATACTTATTATCGAGGAGTCTCACTCTAACAAACTAGTCTTTGATGAGTCACTTTTTCATGATTATAACCACCTTTGAGTAAATCATTACCTCGATCATATGTCTATATTTTAATAGTTTCCATTTGACAAGCTAGTCTCTAATAAGTTGTCTCTTGACCTTTTTCCCATCATTAAAGAGTATCACTTTGATAAGCTAGTCTCTATGGAGCATATTATGCCATTACATGTTGTTACTTATCCAATACCGAACATTCAATAAGACATCATTATATCAACATCCATACCAGATAAAGAATCAGAATTAGAGTTAGGTTATATTCTTGAATCAACATCAGATTTAGCATTAGAATTAGAATTAACATCAATCTCAATAATGGGTTTTGAGTCCCTTGAGTCATAATCAACTTTAAAATTAGAATATGTTCTTGGTTTTTACAATATTGGTTATGCATGCCTCATAGATCAATTTGAATACATTTGTGATCCTTCTACAGCTTATGAAGATGAGTAATTTAGCTTCAACACAAGTTATCTTAATATCTTCTATGAGGATTATGCTATGTCTTTCCGTTCCATTACCATCACATGCCATTTCCACCAACCAACCTAGCCATTTTATGGGCATTTCACCTCCCACAAGTCTTAATTGGGACCGATAGAATCACACCTTATTGAACTACATCCATGGAGACATATCAGTTGTATAATATCATGGGGACCAAGACCAAATTCATGTAGAAGAATAATAATCTTCTAGTGAAACCTTTTGAAAGGTGCTAAGGGGAAATCAAAGTTCAAACTCAACATCTTCTAGTGAAACCTTTTTGGAGTCACTAGAAGACACTCAAAGTCAAAAGTCAGCATTCATTAGTGAAACCTTATTAGAGGTGTTATGGGATAATCAAGATAAATTCATTGGTGAAAACTATTTCAAGGTGCCTATAGCTAAGCACAATAGTTCTTCAATGCTTAATAAAGACATTGTCAAAGATGAAATCAATACATCTTCCAATCTACAACATAATTAGATGGTAGCTACTCTCAGGACTAAATAAAAAATATATATGATAGTCCTATCAAAATTTTATTCAAAATTATTTGGCCCTAACACACCTAAAATTATGTCAAATATAAAATCAACAACATTTTGTGTGCCTGAAAATCTCAATATTCATTTATTTTCCAACCATTATACATCTCATTATCATCCACCATTACATTTATAAATCAAACCTATCATCCAAAGTTTATCCTTATCTACCATCCCTATCCAAACTTTCCTTTATAGAAGCTACAAAGACATCTTATCTTGAAGTTTAGAGGAAAAAGAATCAATGACCAATGAGGATCACAACAACATTATTGGCATCCAAATCTATAACAAGCTCTTGATAAAAAAACTATTTAAAAGAGGTGTAGGCTAGAAATTTGCATAATTGGTTGTTCCAATTATGTCATAAGTTAATTAGGATGTACATCTCCAAATCAACATGCACAAAAAAAACATTTACCTTAGCCAAAATCATTTACCTTACCATTTTCCTTGGCCAAAAACATTTACCTTGCCATTTTCATTTACCATTTTTCCATCCCTTTCCACTTACCCTACCTTATCACTTAGGGGAAACTCTCTTATAATTTTACCCAATCTCCATATCATCATCATCCTAAAACAATACCCTATGCCATCCTACCATACTATCCCTATTATACTAAATCCTATTTTTAGTTGTCCTACTCAACCCTTTTTGATCTTGGTTCCTTTGGTTTTCTTTGCACCTTCCATGAGGGGATTATGATCTAGTTTCATTATTTATTAAATTTCATTTTTGAATGATAGTTTATGAAATTAGTGTGACAATCGATCTAGAAAGTTATCTTTTATTTACATTTGATTAGGTCCACTGATTATAACCACCTATGGACAAATCAATATCCCACCTTACATTACTAATAATTACCTATGGGAAAATTATTATCACATACCTATGTCATTATTTCCTAATTATAACCACCTATGGGTAAATTAGGAAAAATACATTTTATCATACATTACGAAATCACCTTACCATTACTATTTTTGTTTTCCTTGTCATTTGACTTTAATTTGAAAACTTGTTGTGACCTAGTCGATTCTCACCACCTTTCATATTGGTATAAATATTATGACTTGAGGTCCTAATGGGACTATATAGGCCATGTTTGATTCATGTTGAGGTCAGATTAGTCCCTCTTTTCCATACACTCTCAAGTTTTATGAGTAACCTAAGCTAAAGTTCTTGCCTTTTTGTGAGTAGTATCTTGTCAATCTGTAATGAGTTATGGTACCTCAAAATTCCAAAAACATTCAAAATTTTCAAAATCCAAAAACATTTATCCTATTTGAGCCTAGTCCATCATCCTTGATCTACCCTACTAGGGAAAATCTATTGTTAGGATGCTTTATGTTTCTTTTTATTTCAATTGTTATGTGTATGTGTGCCTTGACTCAGTGTATATGCATTCATTAGGTGATTCCTTGTAAATTATTCTTGATTCCATCCATATTCATACATAAATATTATCATCATAATCTTTATCATTGGTATATTATTTTCAATTGTTTGTTGGATTGAAATTCAGTCCTTATTCATATTTAGGCTAATTTATCATGGTGTTTTATATCATGATGCATATCATCACATGTTATAGTAAAAATCAGCTCAATAATTCTTTCAAGAAATGGACCCTTAGAAGTTTCTCCTTGGTAGCCTTGGAAAATCCTCTCACCCTCCTTGATCAAATCAACCCCTTTGACCATTTTGGTTGTATCAATGCTAATAAGGACAAAAATATCTGCATTGATAGGTGAAACCAAACAATTTCCATTGATCAATTATTATTCTTCTATTCATTTCTTTCATCACTTTGCACATCCTCATATGCCTAATTTTTTGTGGCTTCTTTAGTAATTAGACCATTGTATCTACATTTGTACCTGCACATCTTTAATATATGCAATAGGTTTTAACCTTGAGTTATGTTTGTCAATCTACCCTATTATGACACAATAAAACATCATTATTCAATCCTAATAATCTTAATGATTATAACCACATGTGGGAAAATCATTATTTTAACTCATCAACCTTAATTGGGGCATATGTTTTTCCACTTATTATAACTACCTTTGGGAAAATCAGTGTCTCAACCTTTGTTACTAATTATAACTACCTTTAGGCAAATCAGTAATTTTTAAATCAATGCATGCAAGTATTTTTTTGATTGGATTAATCTCACCCATAGGTTAGTTTCATCCTTCTTCTTGACTCTTTTTGAGGGACCATCCATAAAATGTATGTGACGACCACTCCCTCAAGGGGGCATCATTATAGGCTTCCCAAAAATTATTTGGATGTTTTTATCCAACCAATATCTTCATTCATTATTAATGGTATGTTTCATTCTTTGAGAAGATGTTATTATTCTGATAGCTTGTAACACCTTCCTAAATAGGGAAAACTGTAGACACCTAGTACTTGCCACCAATGACCTTTGATTGAACTTTAGAACAATTTTTACTAATCATTTAGAACTAAGCCTAAGAATCACTAAAACACACTAAACAGTTTGAGCTTGTTATATACAAGTGCCAATTTAGGCCAATGTATCCCTGAATAGGGCAATGCATTTTATGTGATTTTTAGTTTTTCCCAAATCATTTTGAGTCAAAATTCCAAAAACATAATTTGATGCTCTAAACCACTAAATTCATATAATTTAGAAACACATGACATGTGTATGTGTTATTTTACATCCAAAATGTCTTAAATAGGGTATTACCCCATACGTGACTAACACCTTCTTCTAATTGTACTCAGATCAAATTATAACCCATAAAATTGACATTTCAACTAGTTTGATTAAGTGAGAACCCAATTTCCAAAGAATGACATAAAATTGATTAACCTCACTTAGGAAAATTAATCCAAATTAAGAGCTTAAGTGGAAAATTCATGAACTTTATTGAATATTTTTTAAAGAAATTGGTTTCTAAAATCTGCATCATTATGTGACATCATATATGAGGAGGCATCCATAAGCTAATATTGTTTAAGGGCTCCCATGCCTCTTTAATGATCCTTCCTTACAAATATTTATGAGGGTATTTATTAGTTGTCCCTCTAAAATTGAATTGATCCATGGCCACACATCTTGATCTCAAGATGGATGGTCATGGTTGATTTTGATCATTTTAAAAATCTATAAATACAAGGTCATACCTCTTCATTTAAAAGCTTAAAAAATTATAGAGTTATAATGCAGGTTTTCTTGCATGAGATTCATATCAATAATGTTATAATGCCAAAATCTTGATCCAATCATAAGACATATCAAAGCCATAATGGTGCCAAGGAGAGAAAGATCAAAGAAAACTCCATTATCAAAGACTCTTTGAGCACAAACCGATCAAGGCACTTCAACAAGTCATCTTGGAGATATAAGGAAGGTAAATGATTTGTATCTTTTATATTTTAATTATATTTTCATTATAGTCTTATTAGCTATGCTCACCCCTAATATCTAGGCTTGAGGTGTTAGTTTCATTAGTGTGTTTATTTAGATTTGATTATGTTTAGTTTCATCATTATAAGCTTCCCAAACATTATTTGGATATTTTTATTCAAGCATTATCTTCATTCATTCTTCGAGAAAACATTATTATGCCTATAGCCTGCAACACCTTCATAAATAAGGGCATATTATAGACACCTAAAACTGGCCACCAATCACCTTTTACTAGATCTCATACCAATTTATACCAATCATTTTAAATTAAGACTAAGAATCATTAAAATGCACTAAATGGTTTGAGATTGTTATATACAAGTGTTGAATTAGGCTAATGTATCTTTGAATAGGTAAATGCATTTTGTGTGATTATTAGTTTTCCTCAAATCATTATAATTCAAAATACTAAACACATAATTAGATGCTCAAAACCACTAAATTCTTCTAATACGGAAGCACATGACACTTGCATGTGTTATTTCACATCCAAAATGTCCTAAATAGGGTATTTCCTCATACGTAATTGATGCCTTCTAATTATACTCCAGTCAAATTACTACCCAATAAATTAACATTTTGACCAATTTGATTAAGTGAACACCCAATTTCCAAAGAATGACATAAAATTTGATTAACCTCACTTAGGAAAATAAATCCAAATTAAGAACTTAAGTTGAAAATTCATGGGATTTATTGAATATTTATTTATTAAAAATTGGTTTCTAAAATCTACATCATGAGGTAACATCATTTGTGGGGTGGCATCCATAAGCCATAAATGGAACAAATATATGGTTTAAGGCCTCCCATGCCTCTTAAATTCCCCTTCCTTCCAATTATTTATGAGGGTATTTATGATTTGTCCCTCCAAAATTGAATTTATCAATGCCCAAACATTTTGATCTCAATATGGATGGTCATGGTTGATTCTAATCATTTTTAGATCTATAAATACAAGTCCATACCTCTTCACTTAAAAGATTGAAAAATTATAGAGTTATAATGTAGGATTTATTGCATGAGATTCATATCAATAATTTTATAATTCTAAAATATTGAGCCAATCATAAGCCATATCAAAGCCACAATGGTTCCAAGGAGAGAAGGAGAAAAGAAAACTCCATTATCAAAGACTCTTTGCTCATAAACTGAGCAAGCCACTTCAACAATCCATCTTGGAGATACAAGGAAGGTAATGGATTTGTGTCTTTTATGTTTTAGTTATATTTTCATTATAGTATTGTTATCTATGCTCACCCCTAAGATCCATGCTTGAGGTGTTAGTTTCATTAGTGTGTTTATTTTGATTTGATTTCCTTCACTAACACAATACAAATCTCCCCTTCTTAGATTTATATGATCACAAGAATTAGGTTCACAAGGATGAACTTGGTCAAATTTGCATCACTCATTAAACCAAAATTGACTTAATTAGCTCATTTTGTGATGATATGGGGGCTAATTCAACTCAAAATCAAATTCTTTACTCACAGATATAGGTTACAGGAGCTCAAATTTACCCAAATCACCTTCATGATTGTACCTTATATACCTAAATCCCTAATCCTAAAATTTCCTAATACCTAAAATCTAAACCATAAATATAAACACTTGAGACTTTAAACCAATCAGTTTAGCCCTAATTAACATCATTTAGACTAAGAATTAAGTTTATAAGACTTAGTTTGGCCTGAATCACATGATTGATTGCCCAATTTGACTAATTCACTCAATATACATGATGACATGTGGTATAATAATAAACCAAAAACACATTATATAGTCACAAATGGGTCCAAGTGATTTAAATTATCCTCAATTATCTTTGTGTTTAACCCTATGTACCCTAAACCATATATACATTAAAACCTAAGCCCCAAATCATAAACCCTAAACACTATACCTTAAATTGTAAACCATAAGCTTTCCCTATTTACCAATCTATTTAGTTCCAATTAACATCATTTTTAGTAATAATTAGGTTCACATGGTATAGAGCAAATAGAAATTATATACATGTCCTTAAACCTAAACCATGTGCCCTAATCTCTAATTCCTAAAACATAAATTGTAATCCCTATGCCTCAATTCCCACTAAATTACACAAACATACATGCCTTACGATATAATTGATTTTATCATGAAATATCATAAAATGCATTTTTTTAAACCTATGGCCAAAACTTATCCTTTGGAGTACCAATCTAGCTATGCATCTGAAGTAAATTAGGACTATTTTAAACCCCTTCAACCTAATTTTATTGCTATAAAATGTGATTTGGGGGTTGATTAGCTGCAATTTTTCCCAATCACCATCACAATTGTACCTTGTATACCTTAAAACCTATACCCCAAGCTCTAATCCCTAAAGTTCTTAATACCTAAACTCTAAAACATAAATATAAACTTTTTAAATAGTAAAACAATCATTTTAACCCAAATTAACATCATTTAGACTAAGAATTATCTTTGTGATTGATCCTATGTACCCTAAACACTATACCCTAAATTTTAAATCAAAAACTTTCCCTATTTACCAATTTATTTAATCCTAATTAACATCCTCTGTAGTAAAAATTAAGGTCACACATGGCATAGAGTGATTATACCTTATATACATCTTTATACCTAAACCCTACATACCCTAATCCCTAAACCCTAAAACATAAATTTGAATCCCTAATCTCTAATCGCTAATCCCTAAACCTTATGTACTAATGCCTTAATCCCTAATCTATCTTAATTATAATACGATCATGTCATTTAATAAAGTGATCATGTTATTATTAATAAAGACAAAACTTGATTCTCAATGTCAATGTTTAACCCCAATCGAGTATTAATATTAACATGATCACATTATTACATAATGTGATTGGATTATTCTTAATATACACTTCTCAATATGTATGTTGAAGCATAAACTATTATTAAGAATAATGTGAACGTGTTATGTAATAATATGATCATGTTATATAACATGATAATGTTATTATTAATAAAGACTAAGCTCACTTTTCAACATCTTTTTTAACCCAAATTGAGAATTCTATCCCCACAAATATTCTCTACGTACTTTTGTGGGACTTTCGGTACTTGTGTACTTGACCCCACCTTTGAAAAGTTATCAATTATTCTTGATGGGTGATAGATCTTGTTTGATGAAGAGGAAAATATTTAAGATCAAAACACCAAAGGAATTAGAAAATTTGAGAGAGAGAGAGAGAAATAATTTATGAATGCAAAAACTTCATGATAGACAAGGTACAAACCCTAATTTTGATGAACCAAATGCCATAAATAATGAGCCAATTGACAATAATGATGAAATTGACCATAATGAATTGAATAATGATGAAATTAACCTTAATGAAATGAATAATAATGAAATTGACAATAATTAATTAGATAATGTTGGAATTTTACATTTAAATTCCAAGTTTTTTATTTTGTTGATGATGAGTCTATGTATGATGCTTCACCCCCCATGAATGAATAAAATTTGATGACAACAAATAATGATGAAATTAACCATCAATAAAATTTCATGGAAACATATAATGAAGACATAAACAATGAATAAAATGTCATCCCATCTATAAACAATGAAATTAATAATGATTTTGAAACACCTTCTCAAAAAATTACACCATTAACAACACCTCCAAGAATTGTGCAGAGAAAAGACAAGTACATAATTGAAGTTGATGAAAATATTTTAGAACCAAAACATAAAAAAATGTTTGATCGGCATTCAAGAAGACTAGTTCAAATTTTTTTGGATACTTTATTTCATAATTTGGATTATGATAGTCAAAGATGTCAATTATTTGTTTCATTGATAAAATTTATTAAGATGAGACCTATAATGTACACATTAAGACTAAGAACATCTAACATGGATGATAAAATAAATGAAAATTTTAAAACTATACATGATGCATATCATAAAATAATCCAAAAATCATGCACCCAATATTTCAATGCTACCCGATATATACTTACAACTTGTTCACTAATTGACCAAACAGGAAAAAATGAATGGTTTCAAAAACAAGCCAAACACTTCATATATATAGAAAACATTAATGAAAGTAATTGAAAGATGTGAAATAATTAATGAACCTAATAATAATAATATCTGGGAATTATCTATTAGAATAAAGATGACTAAGAGGGGGGTGAATTAATCTTCTAAAACCTTTCTTTAAATTCCACTTAATAATTCATGAACATTCATTCAAGCATGCAGATCAAACAATGACTAAGTAACCATCCACATATGCATGAAACATAAGAACAAAAGATAACAAAAATTTTATGTGGGAAATCATAAAGGGGATGAAAACCCAATAATATCTAAAAATGGACTGTAGTCCTATAAGACAAATCCCAACTTTAGTGAATCACCAACTTCAAATGGAGCACCAACCCCAACTAGCTAAGCACCAACTTAGCTAAGCTTTAGCAATCACCCACTTGCAAGGATGCGCCAACTCCCTAAGTGACTCAGAAATAAATCAACCAAATAAAACCATTTATCACCATTATAACACTTTTTTCTCATAAAATATATGATCATCTCCTTCTTTATCTCTTCTCTCTCTTCAAACCCTCTCAAACTACCTTCTATGCTTCTTCACTCAACTAGTCCTCTTCTTGACATGATTAGGTCATATGACCTTGATTTTTATACATAAAAAATATATAAATTTTTTATTCTTGATCATATATATTATTATGATGGTCCACATTACCTCATTCTACTCTATAATGTGTTATTTTATTCGCTTGCACTCCGCACTCATAGGCCTAAAACTACCTAGTATTTATACAAGTCTCTTGTTTATATCCTTTTTAGTTAGATAAAACCATAACCTCTTAATTAAACCATGAAATGGATAATATAAAATCTCATATACATGGATAAAAATTTTTTGGATTCCCTTTATATCTGACCTACCTCAATTAAGCCTTATCTCACCTTTAGGTCTCATGGAGACCAAATCCTATTAGGTATATTTAAGATACGATACACTTTGCCTTCATTGAAGCAATTTTAAAAACTTATAATGGTATTATAATATTATTTTTCAATTTTATATACGCCTTCTAATCTCATCTAGGCTTCTTAACTCTTTTTATCTCCAATCACCACTTGAAGCACGCCATTAGCACTATTCACAATTAGGCCTATGCATACCCAAAAAGTGTCTTAAAAAACTAAAGAATAAACACACTTATTTTTAAAAAAATGGAAAAAATCACATATAAATAATCCTTATGAAATTATGGTCATTAAAAACTTCATTATATGCTTCAAAGAGTATACATGCTCAAACTCTTATCTGCAAGTAGTTCACTCATAATTGCCAAGTAGCCTCAAAACACATTCATGAAAACTTGAACTTATAATACCTAAAGAAAAAAACTAAATTAATCATAATTAATTAAAATTATCTTAAAAAATCCTTAAATAAACTTTCATAAAAAATATCACAATATCTAATGGCAACTATTGGTCTTGCAAACCAATTCTTTGATCTTCTCTCCCACAGTCCTTACTTAGTCAGACAAGCCATTTTGGCTTCAAAATTCCAACCTATTAAAATAAATTCCAATATTTTTTAAATCATGGATAGGATATAAAATTATAAAATAATATCATGTGAATTAGATACATTAACTTAGAGTAACAAGCCTCTAACTCATCACTACAACTTACTTACCTAGATCTACCAGTTTACCTTCAAGACCAGTCAAGATGATTTTGACATTCAACACCTATGTAGACATTTTCATAGAATTCCAATGAATATTTATGATATTATTATATAATTAGACACTTATTAGATACAAATATAACATATTCAAATGGAAATATTGGTCTTATAGACTAATCTCATGAACTTCCACCTTCATTGTCTCATCTTCACTAGATAGGTCAACGTATGAGAAACATTTTCATCATATCCACTGACCTTAAAAATATATATCCAAAATTAACATGTTTAAAAATTATTTAAAAACCTCTCCATGCAATTTTATTCATCCCTAATCTATTATATCACATCCTTAATCAACTTCTCACTTATGTCTGGTTTTCTCACTATCTACACCATCAAGCCTATTAGAGATAGGCCAACATGGATGACCAGTTTAACACATATGAGATATAAAAACTAATCAAATAACACCATGGTAATAATAAAAAAGTATCAAACTTTGTCTTCCATCCATTTAGAAATTTTGACCTGGTCAACTCTTACTACTACATCAAATTTATAAAAAATAAAGCCTTTTCTATAGGGTCCACTCACTCACCTAACAAACCAATCATACCTAGATATGCCTAGGAGAGTTAAAAACAACATAAAATCACTTAAATATCCATTCTAATAACTTTAGAACAAGATATTTCATACAGGGTCACTATTAGGATTCTTTGAGGGTTTAAACCATCTTTTAGTCTTAACGATCATTCAAAAAGCTTAGGCCCTCATTTCAAAAAATAATGCCTAGAATTTTTATCTAGGACCCTTTCCAATCTACCATTAATAACTTAGATTCTCATGTAGAGTTTACATGTTTTAATGAGTACTTGAAATTCCTTCTCGGGTTGAGAACCCTCCATTCTATGTACTCAAAAAACCTCAAAACCAATTTTCATGCTTCTTATTGTAAAATTTGACCCCAGACTTGGTCAAAACACCGAGGATGACATATCACACCACTAAAAATTCTCACTATTATCTTGAAATCTAAAAATCATGCCTCATTTGGCCACCATCTCTCTTTGCTTACTTGGCTTTGACCTGCAAGTCACATTAGGCCTTAAAATTAACCTTCTAGTCATTGTCCAAGCTACCAACACCTAAAATACAAACTAAAAATACCTATATCATGCTAAAATATTGATTTACATCTTCATAGACCATGACAACTCCTTACGACACCTAAATAGGTCAGGCATGGTCTAACTTTAAGACTCTCATGAGTGTTCCAATTCTTCATATTCAAGATAAAAAAACATCATACAATGTCTTATTCCTCTATGCATCCATCTAACCAAGAAAACAAGATAATACCTTCTCACAAGGTCTCTTCATACCATGAATACTCTTAGTTTACTCAATTACTTTACCTTTATGCCCCTTTTCATGTTCTCAACACCTCACTGTCATGCTATACAACATATTACCATTCTCAATTATTATCATACATATTTTCACATGCATGAGACCACTCATATCATGAATAAACTTATATCTTGCCTTCACACTAAGACACTTTGACCTTTACCTCTCTCTCTCTCTCATGACAATAATACTTGTTATATTGGTGTATCAACTCATCATGCCCTCACAAGAACCTGGTCACATCAAGCTCACAATCTCAGACATCAAAGGCCACTTACCATGATTCTTTACTAGATGCATCTAGACATAAATGATAACATACTTTGACATTAATGACATCATCTAGACATCAATGACAACACTATGCCAATAAACTCCCCCTTCATCATTGATGAAAAAACATTCTTCAACCTAGTCACTCTCAACTCCTCCAATTTGATCAATCTCTTTTCTTTAACTTTTTCCCCATTTGACATTAATTAAAAAGGTCCTACATAAATTATCATCTATAATCACACCTTCTTGCAAAAAAATATCAACACATAGAACATAGTACCCCTTACTCCATGCATACCTATAAATGAACTCTGATTACAAGACCACTTCTCGTAATAGATCAAGCTCATTTAATAACTTGAATAGATCCCCCTCAAACCAATCATCTACCATACTTATTATAATTAAATAGTGTCTCTATGAATCATAATGGAGGTAACCCTTTCCATAGGGTACTAAAATAACACAAGATTAGGAGATTCCTAGATCTCCATGTTCTCACAAGACTGAATATCTTTCAGTATCCTTTTAGGCTTGATTGGAAGTATGGGCTTGACCTCTTCATCAACCATTTGATCATCAATGTGAGCTGATAATAGACATTCTTGACTTGATTTCACATCTAAAACATGATTTATCACAATAAATAGTCCACTTG
This sequence comes from Torreya grandis, assembly GCA_037957365.1. Lineage (NCBI taxonomy): Eukaryota > Viridiplantae > Streptophyta > Pinopsida > Cupressales > Taxaceae > Torreya > Torreya grandis. The sequence continues at coordinate 4,139,166 of JARHVA010000822.1, read as the reverse complement.
AGATTATAGATTGATCATGACTTGTTTTCACTATCTTTGGTTTCCATACATTCATTTGCCTTCTTTCTTGTACTTTAGGGGCTTCAAACCTCTTGTTTTGACTTGATGACCTTAGAACTCTATTTAGATAGAATCTTGAAATGTGTCCCACATTATGACACCTATATAAAACCACCTTATACATACCTTTTTCTGATGTGAACTATGATTCATTCCATAGTACCATGAGTACCCATTCTTAGAGGGTCTTCTACACTCTCTTACACTATGAAAAAATTCACTACATATAAAATAGTAAACATCTAATGAACTAGCATACATCATAGTATTAGGTTGTTTGATAGGTATTTTCATATTGACCGTCTTGTCTTCAATGGCCTTATCTTTAACTTGAGCTACCACCTTCTATCTTCTTTGAAAATAAGACTTATCTTGTCATTTATAGACTTTTGACTACTCAAGATGTTATCTATAGCCTCAGTTCTCTTTTCAATCTTCAGAAAGGTCATCATCTTTTTAGATGCTTGATTTAACTAATCTTTCAAAGATTCCACTTTAATATCATACCTAATACATTATTCCTCTCTAGCCTATAGGTTCGTATTGACTATCTCCATTTGTGCTTCAATTGGATTGATAATCTCATCATATTCCTTGGAAGTGTTACTCAGTCTCTCTTTAAACAAGCCAATCTTCTCCTCATATTCCTTAACTAATGATATTAGTTTATGATTCTTTCTTCTTTGGAACTTCAAATAGTCTATGGCACTTGCCAATTACACCTCAAGATTCACTTCATCTTCTTCTTCATCTAATTTTATATCAAACATAAGGCCTTTCCCATTTGAACAACCCTCATTTTCAAATTCTATGCCCATGAACAAGGTTTCATTATTGTCATGTTCAGGTTCATCACTGCTATCATCACTATTAGATGCACTTGAGTCACTTACATCAAAAGAGTTATCTTATTTACTATATAAACTTTTATTATTATTGAAAGTTTCTTTCCTACCTTCATACTTCGTAAACTCCTTATTTTTTTCAAACTTATGGGCCTTCTTGTTATCTCAATGATGTTCTTCATGTTCTTCATTATGCTCAAATTTATCCTTTTTAGGACACTTGGATGCAAAGAGACTAATATTACCATAGTTTAATATTTGAAGGGAAATTTAGCCTTATGCTTACCTGAGCCAAACCTAAATTTCCTTAAAAACATGGCTATTATTTGGTCATCATCAACATCTGAACATTCTTAAACCTTGACCTTCTTAGCCTTTGACTTTTTCTAAAATTTGAAAGTTGATTACTACTTAGGAAGTCTTCCTTCATTTTTTATCATTGCATAGGCAGTCAAGATTCCATAAATCCCATCCATGTCTAGCTTGTCTAAATATTACATCTCTTCTACTATAGACACCTTTAATAGGTAGGATGCAATGGTTTCATCTTCAGACTTTCAAATTATTTCATGTGGGTCTACAACTTGGAGAAATTTACCTTGTTTTCTCCTTCATAGATGGTGTTCAATTTTTCTCATATCTCTTTGGCTAATACATAGTGCATTACCTTCATAAGTTATGCCTTTGATAGGCCACAAATAATGGCATTCATTGCCTTGGAGTTGTTTTCATTAGCCTTTTTTACCTGCTACATTAGTTGGTGGAATAAGAGAACTAATATAGCCATCTAAAACTAACTTAAAAATATCATGACTTTGATACATAAAATATATCTTCATCCTAAAATTACAAAAGGCATAATTATATCTATTAAATATTGGATCCTTACTAGTAGAGAAACCACCTTGAACTTACTGACTAGTCATCTTTACTTCTAGGAACTCCTTTAAAATTTTATACTTGATTCAAAGAACCATGTTCTAATACCAAATTTTGGAAGTAAGATGACTAAGAGGGGGGTTAAATCAATCTTCTAAAACCTTTCTTTAAATTCCACTTAAACATTCATGAACATTCATTCAGGTACGCAGATCAAATAATGACTAACTAACCATCCACATATGCATGAAACATAAGAACACAAGATAACACAAAATTTTTTTTGGGAATCCCTCAAGGGGATAAAAACCCACTAATATCTACAAATGGACTATAGTATTGTAAGTTAAACACCAACTTTAGTGAAGCATGAACTTCACATGGAACACCAAGCCTAACTAACTAAGCACCAACTCGGTTAGGCTTTAACAAGAACCCACTTGCAAGGAAACACCAACTCCTTAAGTGAATCAACACAAAATCAACCACATAAAACATTTGATCACCTTTATAACACTTTTTTCCTCATAAAATAGATGATGATATCCTTATTTAGCTTTTATCTCTCTTGAAACCCTCTCAAACTGCCTTCTAGGATTCTTTGCCCAATTAGTCCTCTTCTTAACTTGATTAGGTCATATGACCTTGATTTTTATACACAAAAAATCTATAAAATGTTAATAAATAATACTTTATATTACTTTTATGGTCTAAAATACCTTCTTCTACTCTGCAATATTAATTTTATTCTCTTTTATTTTACACTCATAGGCTTCAAATTGCCTAGTATTTATACAAGTCTCTTGGTTATATCCTTATTAGTCTAATAAAGACCCTTACCCTCTTATATCAGCCATGATATGGATCTTATGAAATATCATTTAATTTATTAAAAAAAAAATTATTCCCTTTAGGTCATATCTACCTCAATTAGTCCTTATCTCACCTTTAGGTCTCATGGAGGCCTAATCTTATTAGGTATATTTTAGATACATTACACTTTGCCTTTATTGAATCACTTTTAAACACTTCAAATGATATTAAAATATCATATTACACTTTTATATACCCATTATAATCTCATATAGGCTTCATAACTCTTTTTAGCTCCAACAACCACTTGAAGCATGCCATTAGCATTGTTCATAATTAGGCATCTGCATAACCAAAAAGTCTATCTTGAAAAAATAAAGCATAAACACATTTTTACCAAATAAAAATAGAAAAAAATAAAATATAAAAAATACTTATGACCTCAAGGTAATCAAAAAATTCATTAGATTCTTTAAATTAGAGTATACAAGCTCAAACGCTTTTGTGCAAATAGTCCACTTAACTGCCAACTAGCCTCAAGACACAGTCATGGAAATTTGAACTTATGATACCTAAAAACACACTTAAATAATTATAATTTATTAAAATTATCTTAAAACATACTCAAATCAATCTCCATAAAAAACATCACAAGATATAATGGAAAATATTGGTCTTGAAGACTTATTTGTTGACCTTCTCTCTCATAGTCTTTACTCTGTCAAACAAGTCATTTTAGATAAAATGTTCCAACCTATTACACTAACTACCAAGATTATATAAATCATGGATAAGACATAAAATTCTCAAATAAAAACATCATGTCTATTAGATACATTAAATTATAGCAACAAACCTCTAACTCATCACTACAACTTGCTTACCCAGATCTGCAAGTTTATCTTCAAGACCAATCAAGATGATTTTTACATTCAACACCTTTGTAGACACTTTCAAATACTTAAAATTCATTTTTATTATCTTATGATATCATTAGAAACTTATCATATATAAATATAACATGGTCAAATGGTAATATTACTCTTGCAAACCAAACTCATGAACTTGCACCTTCACTATCTCATCTTCACTAGATAGGTCAACTTATAAGCAACATTTTCACCATATCCACTGACCTCCAAAACATATATCCAACATTAACATGTATTAAAATTCTAGAACATATGAGTGTTTAGCATGTATGAGGTCTAAAACCTATTAGAAAACCACCATGGTCATCAAATACAAGTCTCAAACTTTGTCCTCCATCTATTTATCAACTTTGACTTGGTCAAATATGACTGTTACATCAAATCTATGAGAAACAAAGCTTTTCATGTATGGTCCACTCACTTACCTAACAAACCAATCATACCTAAAGGTGCCTCATATAGTTGAATATAACCTCCAATCATTTAACCATCCATTCTAATACATTATGAGCACTTTAGAAAAATATCTTTCATATAAGGTCACTATTAGGGTTCTTTGAGGGTTTAAACCATATTTTAGTCTTAACGATCATTAATAAATATTATCCACTCACTCCAGAAACTAATGCCTATAGTTCTGAGATAGGACCCTTAACCATCTACCATGAATAGCTTAGGTTCTCATGCAGAGGTGACATATGCCAATGAGCACTTGAAAGTCCTTTTCAGGGTAAGATTACTCCATTTTGTGAACTCAAAAAACATCAAAAGCACTTTTCATTATTTTTATGGAAAAATTTGAGCACATACTTGGTCAACACACCTAAGACAATCTATCACACCATTAAAAATTCTCATATGTTCATTATTATCTTGAAATTTAAAACTCATACCTCATTTGGCCACCATCTCTCTCTTTGTTTACTTGGATTTAACCTACAAGTCACATTAGGCCTTGAAATTGACCTTCTATTCATTTTCCAAGATTCAAACACCTATAATACAATCTCAAAAAACCTCTATCATGCTCAAACAATAATTTACATCCTTAATACACCATGACAACTCCTCATGACACCTTAATAGGTCAGGTAGGGTCTAGAGTTAGTCTAGTTGCATGTTAATTCTATAGGTCCTATCCCTATAGGCTCACTTTGAGACTCTCATGAGTGTTCAAATGCCTCATATTTAAGATCAAAAAACCTCATATAACCTCTTATTTATCTATGCATCCATCTAACTAGGCCACCAAGCTCATACATTCTCACAAAATCTCTTCATACCATGACTAGTCTTAGGTTACTCAAGTACTTGACCTTCATGCCTCTTTTCATGTTCTCAACACCTCACTGTCATGCTATACAACATATTACCATTCTCAACCATTTCCATATATATTTTCACATGCATGAAACCACTCATCTCATGAAACAACTTACCTCTTGCCTTTACACTTAGACATTTTTACTTGTACCTCTCTCTCTCTCTCTCATGACAATAATACTTGTTATGTTGGTGTAACAACTCATCATGCCTTCACAAGAACCTAGTCAGATCAGGCTCACAAGCTCAGACATCAAAGGACACTTTTGATAATTCTTTACCAAATGCATATAGACATTAATTATAACACACTTTAACATTAATGATATCATCTATACATCAATGACAACACTATGCCAACATTCTCTAGTAGACTTCCATGAAAGGACAAGGCTATAGCTGATACTCTCAAAGAGTTAATCTCAATTTTGCAAAGACAATACAAGATTTTCACCCAATACAATAAATGTATTAAAAAGAATAGTTGGTTCTCATAACCATGAATCACATCCAAAATATTTATTAGATATGAATCAAACATAATTGTACTCTAAATTTTTGGAAAAACATCCACAAATTTCTATTTGTCAAAGATATTTTGAGATGGCCAAACCTTTTTGTGTAAAAATAAATCATACATGCACCACTTATTATTGTAGACAACATGTGAAATTTTCAATACACTATGATATTTTTCGCCATATTCATTGTAATTTTCATACTAACAACATTTTACGGGAGTGTGGCATTGAATTAGCACCAAAATCAGCCATGGAATTTATACTATCTTTTGAAAAAGATCGAATGGATAATTATTTTAAAATAAATCATGTTTAAATGAAAATTATAGCATTAGTGGTGGATTATCAAAATTAAAAAAATGTTACCATGAGGAGATTACAAGTGCAATTAGATAGAAATTAGTTGGTTTAATAAAATATAATTTAGTTACCTATCAAATAAAAGATGACAAAGAATATAAAAATTACAATCTTGTTACAAAAAAGATACCTATTTTTTAATTTATGGCCAAATTTAGGGAGAAGATTGTTTATGAGTATGCAAGGCACACACACAAGGCTACATGGTTGGATGAACATTTCAATATAAGAAAGAATACATTCCCACTTGGTTTGATTATTTCATTAGTTGACTTTGCTAAAAGTTACACATTCAAATCCCAAAGGGAAGTCCAATTGTATATTAAAACTCATCACAATTTACTATATTCATGCATGTACCTAATAGTTAGAACAATAATGGAAAATATTAAAGAAGTACCATTTCTATATCAACAATGATCGATCACATTATTTAGAGTATGTGCAAGGTTGTTTTCAAAAAATTTATGAATAGTTTTGTTAGAGGAAGATTACTTTCAATCAACATTACATTTGGTTAGATAATTACACATCACAATTCAAAAATGCATGGATGTTTTATTAGTTGAATATGATGCACAGTACCACTAGTGTAGAACACATTTGGAGTTTCATCAAGGCTAGCCATGGAAAAGGTGAACATGATGATGTTAAAGCATGTGTAAAAAGAGCTATTGCAAGGGAGTTAAAATTTGAGGAAGGTGTTCATTTTAAAAATGTGAAAATTGTGGTTAAATGGTGTAATGAGAACATGTGTCATGGTGTTGAACCCAATTTTACTATTTGTATACATTTATAGTTAATGGAGGAAGAACACTTGGCAAATTATGAGGATTATATGACTCTAATGAGTTTAAGTGACCTATACTCATTTTGTAGCTCAAATGCAAGTTAACAGACTATTCCTACAAGACACTTGTCATGTTTCTGTTTAAAATGCATGGACAAAATTTGGAATGAGTGTGAGTCATAAAAGTGGGTGGATGATTAGAGTTACAAACCTATAATTCCAATAAAAACATATCATGTTCCAATAATATATTAACTTATAGTATGACATCATCAAATGATTTTGACCATGCATCTGATCTAGTGCAGCCAAGTAGAATATTTTTTGTTATGTATAATTGATTCTCATTATATATATTCGTATTGTCACTAAAAATAGTTTTTTGTGATAAAAATCATGTATTTATAGTTATTGATGATGATGAAAATGAAGAGGGCACTTATTACTACTTATGTCAGTGTATAGAGAGAGAAAAAAATGACTTCCCTAGTTATAGATGGAAAAAACAGTGACTATCTCATTGCGTTAGTGGTAGTCACTGGAAGTTGATTTTAATGATATCCTATAAAATATTTAGATCAATGGTTGTTTCAAGAATTTTAAATATAAAGGAAGATACTGCACTATTCAAATTTGATTCTTGTAATGAATATTCAATTACAAAAATATCATGGGAGGCCATTAAACATGAAACTATGGAAATTTTGGGAGTCAGACCATGAAGCTATTCTTGATACTATCAAGGTTAGAGTAGATCCTAGTGGTTTATTGGATTGAAATACATATGTATGTTGACTTTTCAAATGTAGATGTAATTAATTTTACCAAATGTTTTTTTATTTTCTAGGTTAGTGATGTTAGATAAGCTTCCACCTTCATGTGGTTGACACTGTCAGTAGAGAATTATAAATTTTTAAAGCTAATAAAATCTCAAGTTGGATGTGATATAAGTTTAGGTTGGACATGATAAAATATCAATAAATGACTTACAGGTTTTATTTTATGTGTGTTTGAACTTAGGCTAAAAAATTCCATTTTATTATATTGGGAAGGGCATTCTTGAGGCCATAATAGGTGGTGAGTTTTTTTATCAAGCATGATGAGAGGAAAAAACCCCAATATTAGATGTCATCCTCCCCTTGGACATGTTTTTATTGTCAATTTTTGGTTAAAAATCATCAGAACAACAATTTTACAACCACAACTTAAACTTTCACAACATTTGTTGTTAGTGTTTCTATGCTCCAAAACGGTAGTGAAAATGAAATTTTAAGTGGATTTGAACATTGTGGTAGTGTGAAAACATGTAATATGTCTATCTAGACATTATTTAAGTGATCTATTCTTAGGTGAAGGTCTTGGAGTCATAAATGGTAGTTGGAGCTCAAGAAGTTGCTTGTCCAATGCTAAAAAGTTGCATTTTTAGACCCCTCACTATAACTTGTCCAATAGATTTCTCTAGAAGGTTACACTTGAGTGATATAAGGTGTGAGTAGAGGGATTAAAGATGCATGGGAAAGATATAATGGTTCACATAAATTAATTACAAGTTTTTTCTAATGTGTATTTAAACTTATGCTAAAAAATTATATTTTTCTTATATTGGAAAGGGCATTCTTGAGGCCAAAATGGGCAGTGGGTTTGTTGATCAAGCCTGATGGGAGACCAAGAACCTGATCCTAGATATTATACATCCCAAAGATGTGTTTTAAGTGTCAATTTTTAGTCAAAAATCATTGAAACCATAGTTCTACAACCATAACTTAAACTTTGACAACATTTGTTGTCAGTGTTTTTGCACTCCAAAATTGTAGTCAAAATTCACTTCTAGATGGATTTGAATGTTGTCATGATGTGATAACATATAATTTCACTATATGTATATGATATAAGTGATATATTCTCATGTGTATGTCTTGAATTCAAAATTTTTAGTTGGAGATCAAGAAGTTGCTTGTTAAACGTCAAAAAGTTATATTTTTGGACCCATCACTGCAACTTGTCCAGTAGATTACTCTCGAAGGTTCCACCTAAGTGATATGGGGTATGATTAGAAGGATTAAATAGGTATCGAAGGGATCTAAAATTTCACATAAATGACTTAATTTTTTTATCCATGTTTTAACTTAGGCTAAAAATGTGCATTTTTCTTGTGTTTGGAAGGACATTATTGAGACTAGAATGTGTGGTGGGCTTGTCAATCAGGCCTGATGGGAGGCTAAGAAATTGTCCTAGACATTATCCACCCCCCCCCCCCAATTTAAAAAGTCTTTAGTGTTATTTTTTATTCAAAAGAATTGAAACCATAGTTCTACAACCACAACTTAACCTTTGACAACATTTATTGTTAGTGTTTTTGCACTCTAGAATGGTAGTGAAAATGTACTTTTGAGTGGATTTAAACATTATGGTAGTATTATAACATGTAATTTGCCTATTCCTATGTGATCAAAGTGATATATTATTAGGTGGAGGTATTTTTAGAGGTATAATCACTAAGATGGAGGGGTGAATTAGTGAACCAAGATATTTCAAAACTTCAATCTCAAACCTTGAGATCCTTAGTCATACACCATAAGAAATCATGAAGAAAACAACCCACTCATATAAATTAACACTAAAGATAGCCAAGATAACACAATATATATGTGTGAAACCCTTTAGGGGGAGAAAACCCACTCTTAAGACTAAAAACATGAGACTTTAGTGAAGCACCCACTTCATAAGGAGCACCAACCCCTAAAGATGACAAGCACCAACTTGCCTAAGATGTGGAGAACCAACACATATATGAAATAAAAAACTCTATAACTCTGATTACTTATCAATATAATGGATAAACTATATTAAATAACCTCCTTCAATCCTATTCACTCATTCAAACCTCCACACATAAGCAAGGCATCCAAAACTACCTTTTGGACCAATCTACACACCTTTGCTTATTCTCATACATCAAACCTACAAATTCAACATTAGAATTATGTAAAAAAGGTAATACATGCAATACCCAATCCTATCTACCTCTCAAGATATCCAAATAGATCTCAAAACCTTCATAAATATCTCATTCATATACTCTCTCTTTTTGAAGTCTACAAACCATCACCTTTGCTTTCTTTCTTTATAGAGTCTTAATGAATATTATCTTCTTGGTCATACATAAAAAATTATTTATATCTTAAGACTTATATCACATTAATACATAGCTCAAATCCATTCTCACAATTCAACCATAGCATCCATGAGTCACTCTTAAGCCACTACACCTTTCAATTAGGCCTTAATAGCCGTTATAGATCTCATGGAGACCTATTCACCATTCAACACTCCATTAAGTAGATAAGAAACATAGGATCACTTACAAACACATGGATCCACTTTTCATTATCCCTATAACACCATGAAATTATTTCATCCATATCTAAGCACTTATGCATATGAAAAACCATTCACACCTTTTCCCTATGCATAAAAACCCTACAAACAAATGCAAATTCAAATTTCAAGCATTGGTTGATCATGAATATGAATTTTTCAACCCAAAAAAATCCACACAAGTGATCCTCATGAAGTATAAAATATTATTCAATATCAAATTTACCTTGAAACATCTAAATACCATTAAAAAAAAACTCAAACATATTTATTAAGTTAATTGTAAAATATGGTCAAACATAGACAACTTTCAACTACAATAAATGCAACTATACAAACAATCAAACCTCCAAACCAATTTTTTTGATGTTATTTGGAGTCCTTTACAATTTGTATTTTTACACCACTATCAAATTAATTATATATCAAAAGTTATAGCTTAAAAAATACAAACTAGTTTTTACTTTATTAATTTAAACTCCAACTATCACTATGTAATACAAAAGCTTCAGACATGTGTCTTCATCTCTTACTCCCTAAAAGCATGAATAAATAAACTCAATCTATATCCTTATTATATTCCTAGATATAAATCTCAATAATTTCCATCGATATTTTATCTATGCTTTTGAGATTAAGACACTTGGCATACTCATGTGCCTTCTAAGCATATTGCTATCAATCCCTACTCTTGTGCCACTTGGCAGTCTTGCATGCTCTCAGAGCACCTCACTATCAGACCCAATCTTACACCACTTCGTAGTCCCATGTGCCTTATTTTCATATTGATCCATTTATTTAATGCACTTATGCCACTTGGTAGTCTTGCATGCTCTAAGAGCACCCTTTAATCAGACTCCATGCACTTATACCACTTGTCAATTCCACATGCAATCTGTGCTACCACTTGGTATTTCCATGTAAAATTAGAGCATATTTCTATCAATATTCATTTATCTCTCACCACTTGGCATAACTACATACATTTTGAGCATTTTTTTTACTTATTGACTTAATATACACTATTGATCTTTATCTACACGAGTGAATGTGATCCATCGATCTATTTGATCAAACACACACCATTGATTACTTTCTAGATCTCCATGATTATGACATAGGTCTCTAGCAAATTAAATCTTAGGAACCATTAAAATACTAAAATAAATTAAAACATTAATCTCTATCTTCACAATTTAATTCACACCATTAGATAAATATCTTCTCACCATTAGATCTTTTGAATTCTCACCGTAGATCTTTGATAATGCAAATTTGGCTAAGTATGGGAACTTAGTGAACTCTGCCTGGAAATCCAACTTTGCACCTTAATATCTTTTACTAATCACCATGGATAGACCTAAAAATTGAACCACATGATCTCCTCTCATAGGGGAATCTATCCATATACCAAACTACTCTTGAAACCTTCACACGTGTGAATGTTGATGTCATCAATTTACTTACTCAATCTTATCTATCAAGATGACTACTTGAACCTAAACACTTATATGATTGTTATAATGAATTCCATTCACTTTCATAATCATTATAAGCACTCATAACATCCCATAGGGTCTCCACAACATGAATATACTATCAATAACATGTTATATCTACCTCACTAAGTCAACATATTGAAGTACACTTTATCATTATCATTCTAACACACATTACACCTCATCAACATCCTTGGCCACCTTGGAGGCATCATTAAAAACTCTCAAATAATCTCCCCCTTTGTCATTGATGTCAAAAACCAATTCAAAGCTTATGCACAAATTCTTTTTTCCTCTTCAAGCTCTTTCTCCCCCTTTGACACCAACTGATCCTGAGGACCTAAAAAAAACTTCAAGAACCAACTACAAGAAAGGACCACCTCTAAGAGATGACACAAAATCCCCCTAACACTATGCATACCACTTATTACCTTTTAACTTCTCAAATATGCTCAAAACTCAAAACTCAAAACTCTTCTTGACCATATATAGCTCTATGAATACAAAACATACATGAACACCATAAATTTATTGAAATTACCTTGAAAACATTAAGAGGGACTCCCCCTAAGTCACTTGAGCTTAGGTACCCTTTTATCACCTTCAAACCATCTCCAACCATGATGAAACAAAATAATTGTCTTCATAATTCTCTATATAGATACCTTCAAGACTTGAAAATATATATCTAAAGCATTCTCATATACCCCCTCATGCATGCCAAAAAGAAACACTCAGTTCTTCTTCTACAACATAATTCCTTCACAAACATACTAGCTAATTAGCCCTCCATTTGCACAAATCCTCCTGTATGCAACCAACCATGCACTTTCATAAGATTGTGAAATACTTTTTGGGCACCATTTTTCCATTTCAAATAATTAAGTAGCCTTAGACCTCAACTCATTCAGAAAACCACTTTTCCAACAAAGGCCAAAACACAAGGTTTGTAAAACAAAATAGATAAACATACTATTTTTTTTTAATGTCATCAATTGAGTCTTATTACACACCTGGAGGTCACCAATTCACACTTTTGGACCAATTTTTGAGTTCAAACTCCTTTGGGAATCCATATTTCCTATACCATGGTTTTTTTACTTGCATACCCATAAGCATAAACTAGGAAACCTGAGAGCAAATGAAATTCTCCAATTTCACATAAAAGACCTTCAAATCTTGAAAACACCTAGAACAAACTTAAATAATTTCACTACAAACCACTAGAGAAAGCTCATGAACCTATTTCCCCCTCAACCAAGAACCTTCTATTTATGTTTAGAAAATGAGATGACTCCCAATCTTTGTCTTAGATACTCAAATGTTGCTTTTGTAAATGGTTTGGTCATAATGTTTGTAAGTTATTATTTTGTACCAACATAATCCAAATTAACACATTGATTAATCACTTGTTCTCTTAATAAATGATATCTAATAGGAATGTGTTTAGTTTTTGAGTGCATTATATGATTCTTTGAGATACTAATTACACTAGTATTATCTCAGTAGATGGGACAAGCTTCATTTTGTCTTAGCTTATAGTCTTCCAAGGTATGTTTCATCCATATAGCTTGAGTGAAACATGAGACATCAGCTTATATACTCATATTTTAGAGAGGATAAAGATATTGAGGCTTACTTCTTACTTAGCTAGGATGCCAAGCATTCACCCAAGAAGAAAACACCACCACTGGTACTCTTCCTATCATCCACACAACCAACCCAATCTACATCAGTGTATGTATTTAGAGAGAATTATTTGCTCCTAGGATACCATAAACCATATTATATGGTAACCTTAAGATTATTTTTATTTATTTCAAGTGAGATTCTCTAGGATAAACTTGAAACCTACCTAAAAGTACTACTTACTTGATGTCAGGCCTAGAAGTAGTGGAGTATAAAAGACTTCTAATCATAGATCTATACAAGGTTTGATCAACCTTTGGATAGTAATCTTACTCAATTTACAACTTGTAATCATTATTGTAATTATTGGCTTACACTCCATCATATCAAATTTCCTTAGCTCATTGATTCATTTAGCTTATGAAATGAATATCCCTTCACCTAGTTGGTTAATTTGCAATCCTAAAATGAATGAAATCTCCCCAACATAGACATCTCAAATTTTGTCTTCATGACATCTGCAAATTATTTATTCATATTTTAATTATTGGAATCAAATATTATGTCATCAACATAGACAACTAAAAGTAATTGATGACATCCTTCTATCTTAATGTACAAATTTCTATCAGCTACCACTCTTTTAAAACCTTGACTTAGAAGATACTTGTCTAGTCTATCATACCAAGCTCTAGGGGATTGTTTAAGACCATATAAAGCCTTCTTCAATTTGTACACATAGTATTAATCAATTGATAATAATTATCCTTTAGGTAACTTAATGTACACTTTTTATTCTAAGTTTCCATTCAATAAGCTAGATTCCACATCTATTTGGTATACTTAAAAATCTTTGAAACTAGCATATGCCAAGAAGAGTCTAATTACTTTCATTCTTAACACTAGATTAAAATTCTCATAAAAATATATCCATTCAACCTAAGCATATCCTTTACACACTAGTCTATCTTTGTTTCTTGTGACCTCTCCTTTATCATTCATCTTATTTTGGAAGACCCACTTAGTGCCTATCACATTCTTGGTTTTTGGTCTAGGAACTAGATCCCATGTTTCATTCTTTACTATTTGATAAAGTTATTCATCCATAGCACATGTATTAATTTCATCTTTGTTATCTTCTAGGAAAGTTTTGGGTTCATCCATTGACAACAAGCTAGTGTTTTGTTGATTCTAATTGATCAACATTCTTCTTATAATTTTTAACCTTACATTCACATTACCAATTACCTGAGAAGGAGGATGATCATTTTGTATTATCTTAGATGGATTTTTAGTTTCAAGATATTCTTCTTCCTCTTCATATTCATCATTTATTTAAATAGATAACCCATCCATATTTGAAATAAAATTATAAATAGTATCACTTACTTGCAAGCTTAACTTCTTGACTCTACTTGTCTCATCTACCCTCAAATTTGAGCTTTCAACAATATTGTGAAGTCTCTTATTAAAGTATATATAGGTAGAGATGATAAAAGAGTAGCCTAAGAAGATTCCCTCATCAGATCTTGAATCAAAATTTCCAAGATTTAGTTAATCCCTTTTGATATAACACTTTCTCATAAATACTCTAAAATGTTTGACATTAGTAGTTATATTATTTCATAGCTCATATAGAGTCTTATCACCATTTAATCTAATTTAGAACCTATTAATAATGTAAAATGAAGTGTTTTTTGCCTCATCCCAATAAACATCTTATAGTTTAGCATCTTGAAGCATATCTCTACTCATTTCTTAAATAGTTCTATTTTTTCTTTCAACAACACCATTATATTGTGGTGTTCTAGTAGTAGAATATTATTTTCTTATCCATTTTTATTTATAGAAGTCATCAAATTCATGAGACCAAAACTCACCTCCTCTATCTGATCTTACACACCTAATTTTAGATTCTTTTTCATTTTCCACAAGAGCTTTGAATATTGTAAATTTTATAAAAGGTTTAAATTTTTCTTGAAGAAAGGATATCAAGTCATCCTAGTGAAATCATCAATGAGAAGCATGAAATAGTTATTACCTTAAATACTTTGAGTTGTAATAGGTCCACATAGATCAATATGGATCAATTTTTAATGGTATTGTAGTGGAACATTCCTTGAATTTGTATCTCCTCTTGGTTTGCTTCCCATGAAGACATGCTTTGCAGAGAGTATGAGGAATTTTGGTAATTTTTGGCATGTGTTTTACTAGCCCCTTTGAAATGATCCTTATCATATTGTCAATATTTATATCTCCAAGTCTTTTATGCCAAAGCTAGCTTTCATCTAATTAAATTATGAAACATTCCTCCTTCTTGGGTTCAGAAAAGACATATAGGTTATTTTATACTTTATGAATGTTTACAACTATTTTTCCAAACTTTTCCATTTTAACTTCACATTCCTTGTCATGAAAGGTTAGAATATTTCCTTGCTCACACATTTGACTCACACTTCAAAGATTATGTTTTAGACCTTCTACATAGAAGACATTCTCAGTTCTAGTGAGTCCATTTTCAAGACTTAAAGTACCTTTTACAATAATATTACCAGATTTGTTATCACCAAATCTAACATAACCTAGATTGGTCTTCTTAGGAGAGATAAACTTACTCTTGTATCCTATTATATGACTTGAGCATCCACTATCTATATACCACTTTTTTTTTCATATTATTAAGTGTGAAATGTTGTTTGAATAAACATTGATTCTTCTTTTGGTGCACTATAATAATTTTACTTATTTTCTTCTTCTTTCGTAGGCTTAGTTTCCTTGAACCATTTAATGGTGTCAATGACTTTTATGTCCTTTTTCCAAAATCCTCTTTTGCAATTCTTAGCTATATAACCCTTTTTATTATAATTGTAGCAAACCTAAACTCTTTTGATCTTAATAGATAGAGCACAATCCTTATATTTATGACCAAATTTATAGTAAGTGAAGCAATATCCATTGAAAATATTGTTCATGTTGGATATCCTTTTTATTATTCATTACTATTCAAGGATTATTTATTCTTGACTTCATTGGTGAAGCTAGAGTCCCTTTTGACCTTGGATGAAAGCATATCTTAATATGTTATAACTTTAATTGCTTTGATCTCACAACATGTAGAGGAAGACAAATCTAAATTGTTGCTTATTTTTATATTTTTAATCTTTCTCTAGACATTAAATCTTTGACAAACCACCCATTATTTAACCATGAATATCCATTATACCTATGATCACCTTCAAGTGGTTAGACTTTTGAAAAGAAGGGATGGCTCTGATACCAATTATTAGAGTTGTAATGACTACGAGGGGGGTGAATTAGTAAATCAAGATATTTCAAAACTTAAATCTCAAACCTTGAAATCCTTAGTCATACACCATAATAAATCATGAAGCAAATAACCCACTCATAGTAATGAACATGAAAGATAAGCAAGATCACACAAGATCTATGTGGGAAACCCTATTGGGGGAGAAAACCCACTCTACATCCTACAAACACATAGACTACTTGTCTTATAACATAAGACTTTAGTGAAGCACGCACTTCACAAGGAGAACCAACCACTAAAGATTACAATCACCTTGCCTAAGATGTTGATCACTAACACAACATATATGAAATAAACAACTCTAAAACTCTGATTGCTTATCAATATGATAGATAAACCCTAAAAAATAACCTCCTTTAGTCATATTCACTCATTCAAACCTCCACACATAATCAAGGCATCCAAAACCATCTTTTGGATAAATCTACACACCTTCACTTATTCTCATGCAACAAACCTATAAATTTAACATTAGAATTATGACCACAAGGTCATACATGTAATCCCCACATTGAACTACCTATAAATACTATTATAGGTACAATCACTGAGAGGCGGGTGAATTAGCGAGCCTAGATAATTCAACTTCAATTTCAATCCATTCAAACTCTTAATCAATTAATATAAGCATTCTTGAAGCATACGCATCATTCATATAAATAAACAAGAGAGACAATGAAAGATCAAGCATATAACACATGACATATGTGGGAAACCCTCATTGGGAATAAAACCCACACTCAAGCATATAACACATGGACTACTTGTCCTATAATAAATTATAAACAAGATACTCGTCAAGTCATTTAGACCAGAAACTTTGATCAACTCCTTTAGACCAAAGGTATTTAGTGAAACACCTATTTCATAAGGAGAAATTACCCTAAGGAAGATCAACTCTTTTTTACCCTACTTGAATTGAATCCCTCCACCTTTAAACTAATGTCTTCAACACTTTATGATGGACATTTTAATATCAAACCTTTGTACAAACTCCCTCTCTATCTCATACAAGCCTCTCACATAGGTATTCCACAATCTCTCTCCTAATTCACTCAAATTATCCTCATATGCACACTTAGAACTCTTCACATATCCTAAAACGTCAATATCACTATTATGATTACCTACAATTTATACACATAGTCAATAAACTATTCTACTCATTAACTCATCCAACAAGCACACTACCTATCCTCTCTTCTTTGCTTCAATACATATTACTTTCACAAGCCAAGAAACCATCTCCTTTGGTTTCTATATATATAGATAATTCATTATTATCATCATGTCCAAAACCTTCCTTATCATCCACAACACATGCCTTCACTCTTAAGGTATCTACATGGGTCACCTATAAGTACAACCCTCTTTCATATAGGCCTAAGTCATTTTTTAGGTCCTATGAAGACCCATTCACTCTTTTGATAATTATTCAAGTAAACTAAAAACATAGGGACACTTTAAAATACATGGTTCCACTCCTCATGAACTCTAAAACATCCTCAAATTATTAAAATCAACATTTCACTCTTCTATGTAAGCTCAATCAACTCACACATTAACCTTGTTCATGAGGATACCATGAAAAAATACATAGTCACCTAATAAATATTTGTTCATACTGAATATGGATTAGTAAAACATCTAAAATCCATATAGATGGTCCTCATATAGTTTTAAAAATTACCTAATATCTCAGTCCCCTTGAATTATCCAAATACCACTAGAATAAACTCAATTACCCTTCTTAGGTTACATGCAGATCATAAATAAACACAGTCAACTTTGGATCTTCATAAATTTTATTGTACACATTTTAAGATCTTAAAATATATATTTATGGATTCACCTTGGAGTCTTCTGCAAATTCACTTCTTACACCATGAACAAATTCTGCCTAGATCTAAAGTTATGGATCAAAAATTAGGCATTGGTTTTCCTTTGTTAAACTCAAATATTTAAATCCAAATGATCACAGTTAAACCTTGATCACTTCATTTTCATCTCTTTCTCTTCTTTTGGATTGATTAAATCACATGATTAATCTTCATCTAATTTTCTCAGTTATTAACCTATAGTGCTCAACTATCTAAATGTTAAATCTTTAAAATGTTGACCTCATCTATGCATCCTAGTAACTTTGACTCAATGCATATTGTCAATCTCTATGGATCATCCTAGTCTTCTATCTCATAGCACTCACCATTTAATCTTGCTCAAAAACCCCATGATAATGACACTTGACACCCTCACATGCCTTTTAAGAACTTTATTAACAACCCCTTATGCTTGTGCCAATTGGTAGACTCATGTTCATTGTTGACTCTTTAACTTATCTTACACCATTGATCTCTATCAATATGAATCACTACTCATCATTGATACTTATCCTTCAATACTAGTGATATTTTGACACTTGTCACTTGTGCATGCAACCTTTGACATGTTTACTTGATGTGTACCATAGATATTCAATAGTATAAACTTTTATAAACCATGCAACCTTCAAAGAAGCTTGATATTTATCTCTTCTCAATGTACAACATCAAACATGTTGCATGACCTCACTACATCTAGTAATATTTGGAGCAAATTTGCTCAAAAATCACATGGTTATGACACATGTAACCCTCTTATGCCTTCTACATAATTGACTCTTTGAATTCTCTCACACCATTGATCTCAAATGTGATGAAACATGGATCATTATATCTTTTTTACAAATTGGGCTGTGTTGAAACTTAGTGACTTATATCTAAGAGACCAAACTTACACCCACATATCTTTTGACTCACTAAAATTCATGATCTAAAATTTATACCATATGATCTCCTCACATAGGAGAATACAACCATAAATAAATCTATTCTTGGAACCCTCACATGTGTGAGATAAAATGACATCAAAATGCCTCCTCAAAATTTTTTGGCACATACCCAAAAAGTCTAGATGATCATAATGAAGAACCAGATGAATACCATGCAATACCACAAGTTCTCTAATCATGCAAACTATGAATATTAACCAAGCCTTCTTCAATTTAACTAAAATAATCACACTGCACACTTTTTCATTATTTCTTAGGCTATCAAGGCACTTCATCCACTCACTTGGACACCTTTAAGACATCACTAACAACTCTCCAACAATATCCCCCTTTTTCATTGATGTCAACAACCATCATATAGTATTATATATCTTACCTTCCTTCTTTCTCTTCAATGACTCCCAAAATAGGAACTTTTCCCCCCTTTGCCATAATGACAAATTCAACACCAACTAATCTTGAGGACCTAAAAGGACTACCAATAGGAGAATATCATCTTAGAAATATAGTATAAACTCCCCCTTACCTTGAGCCTACCTCTTCTTGCCTTAATAGTTGCCTCTTGCTCCATGCTATAACTCTTCTTTAACCAAGCACTGTAACCAATTTGAAAATAACACAAAAAACACTAAACTCTTGATAAAACTCACCAAGAAACATGTGAGAGGGACTCCCCCTAAGATCTCTGAGCCACTCTGAGCCATTTTCCTTCTTCAGCATCTTCAAATATCCACACACCATGAAGAACCATCATGTAGGCTTACTAGCCTTCTACTTCAAGTAACCTCAATAACCACCAATAGAAATTCATGCCACTCAAAAAATATAAAAACATAATCTAAACTAACTTTAGAAATCTCCTAAAAATATGCATACCTTTCTCTTTTGGAAATACTAAGCAAAAAACACTCTTCTTCACACAAGGCTTGCATAGACTCCTTGTATCCCTACCTAGAACTTACATAGCCCAAAAATTTTAGTAGACACATCTTCAGGCCTTGATACTTCATATTTAGAGCAATGTCATATCCCCTCTTAATAACTCCTATTTAAAACACCTCATTCATCATCTGTGATATACTTCACAAACCAACTTGCCAATTAAGCCTCCATCTTGAAAAAAACTTGAATAAATTAAGAACCATAAACCTTCAAATCTATGTGAAGCATGATTTGATAACCCATTTTACCCATTCAACCAATTAAGAATCTTTAAAACTTAACTCATAATACAAACCACTTTTCTAGCATATCCCAAAACAATAGAATCTTAAAACAAATAGGGTCAACAAACTTCTTTCTGGTCAACATCTACCTCTAAAACTCCTTGCACACCTAGAGACAACTAGTATACACTTTTGGACCAAGATTTGTGCTTCCACACCTTTGGGAATCTTGACTTCCTATATCATGGCCTTGAACTACAACAAAATAGATAAACTTGAGAGTACACAAAAACCTCCATTTTGACTTCAACATACCTTCAAACCACAAAACCACTTGGAGCATGATAAAATAAGGTCAATATACCTTTATATGAAAAAATATCATCTTGAAAAAACACAAATCCTCCTTTTCGACTTGAAAACCTTCAATCTAACCTTATAGATTGACCATATATAGCTATGACATCACTCTAAAATCACCACAATATATCTTCCACCTAGACATACCTACTCCAACTAAAAACACTCATCTATAGCCCTCTTGAACCATCTTAATAACACCACAACAACACTTTATTCTCCACTGAAAGGAGTCTCTTAAGAAGCATAGACAAAGACCTCCTCTACATAATGTCCTAGAATAGTGTGTAACTAGGAGTTACCCAAAAATATTCATATTCATTATCCTCCTTGGTCATCTAATACTTTTAGTTTTTATTCTTATTAATATTAATGAAATAAACATTCTCAACAACAACAAGATGTTCACTTGGATCCATACACCTCTTAGAGTTAACCTCAACCAACACCTTGGTCATCTTCTTGAGCTTAGTCTTTTCATTCTCAAAATGAGAAGACAATGAGTCCCCTTGGCACTCTTCATATTTCTTAGAATTATCCACCATAAAAAATATGTTACTTGGACTTGTAGTGTCACCATGCTGCATACTTACCACCTTTGGTTTCCATGAGTTAACTTGCCTTCTACCTTGCACTCTACGAGCCTGATAAAACATATTCTATCTTTTAGGCCTTTGTTTATAGAATCTAACAATGTGACCTCTCTTTTGATAGTTTTATCACATCATACATTTTGTAATAATCTTATTCTATCTTACCAAATTTGTAAAAAATATTAAAATGTGTTCTATGTCATATCAACTATAGCACTCAATATTTCTTGAAGGAAACTCAACTTGCCTTACCTTAAATGGATAACATTTTTAAAAGTGTGCCACTTCATTGCAATTTAAGTACTCAAATTTTCTCACACATTTTGAATAATGACCCCCATCATAGTTCCATCAAACTCATTTCTAATAGGTCTCTTACATTCTATAGCTTTATGCCCAAACTAATTACAAGTATAGTAGTAACCATTAAAAAAATTTGCATACATCATGGCATTTGGTTGTCTAATCAGATGTGTTTTCATTTTGTTATCACCATCATTCCTTATCTAATAATTTGTCTTCAAAGGTTTATTCACCTTGATCTCATTGATATTCATTTCAACTTGAGAAGCAACTTTGTGTTCTTCATTAAAACCCAATCCAAATTTGTAACTTGCTGACTTTTGAATCTTTAAGAGATCATCTAAGTCATTATAACTTTTATCAAACTTTAAAAATGATGTCAATTTGATTATATACTTCTCTAAATCATCTTTCAAAGACATAATCTTAGAATCATAACTTGATCATTCTTCTTCTTTGTCTCTTAGACTTGCACACATAGATTCTAACTTAGAATTAAGAAACATGGTAACACTTTCATGCTCTCTAGAGTCTTCAACCAATCTTGTCTTAAACACATTGAATTTATCCTCATATTCTTTGAGTTTAGATTTTATCTTCTTATTGAGCTTCTTCTCAATATTCAGTTCTTCAAGAGCATTCATCAATGTAGTCTCATAGTCCAACTCATATTCATCATCATCATCTGAATCACTCCAAGTAAACTCCTTTTTATGTGATCAAATTCCTTCCTCAGTCATGAAGAGGGATCTATCTCAAATAGGTTCATCATGATCATAATCATACTCAGAGTCACTACCTTAGAGAATCTTCTTATTCTTGAAAGACTTCTTGTTGTTGTCATACTTTCTAAAACCTTTCTTCCTCTTATTAGACATATATGTCTTCTTGTATTAATTTTGGTCTTCATCATGCTCTTCATCATCATCATTTTTATACTTATTATGGCACTTATTATAAAAATGTCCTACCTCTCCACAATTGAAGCATTTGATGGGTAGTTTACCCTTATACTTACCTAAACCTAGTTTCAATTTTTTTGAAATCAAAGTAATTAGTTCATCCTCATCTATATCAAAAATGTCA
The DNA here is from genome assembly GCA_037957365.1 of Torreya grandis. Taxonomy (NCBI): domain Eukaryota; kingdom Viridiplantae; phylum Streptophyta; class Pinopsida; order Cupressales; family Taxaceae; genus Torreya; species Torreya grandis. The sequence goes on along the minus strand of JARHVA010000822.1, from coordinate 4,116,471 downwards.
TCCTCCTTAGGTTTATTACCTTGTAACTTCTTTAAATTAATTTTTGTCTTGAAGGTTGCTTCCTTCATTTGTGTTATATCATCATTTATTATCATCTCATTGGTAGTAAGAGTGACATTTAATTGATCCATCTTCAACTAAGTAAGATCATGACTTTCTTCTATAGTAGATACTTTTGGATAAAACTTGAGAGATAGAGACCTTAATAACTTTTGAACTATAGTAGCCTCTTCAAGTTTTTCTCTAAGACCTCTGATGATATTCAAAATCTCATGAACTCTATGCAAAAAGGATGCAATATAATCTTCCTCCTTCATTTTAAGACTCTCAATTTGTCTTTGGTGAGTCTACAACTTTGCCATCTTAACCTTTGAATCTCCTTCATGAATGATCTAAAATTTATCCCATGTCTCTTTAGTATATTTACAATGGATTGCCTTGGTGTATTTAGTCTCTAAAACACCACAAGTGATAGCATTCATTTCCTTAAAATTGTCCTCAAATAACTTGATATCTACAACACTGAATGGAAGAGGAGTAGGTGTGGAATAACCATCCACAACAAATTTCCAAATTTCAAACACTAGGGACATAATGTAGGTCCTCATCCTTACATTCCAAAAATCATATTTAGATGCATTGAACATCAGTGCTTGATTAGTAGATAAACCTCCTTGATGACTACCCATATTGTACCTTGAATCACCTTCAAGTTGTCAAACCTTTACCAAAGGACCCACTCTAATACCAATTGTTAGAAATATAATCAATAAGAGGGTGGGTGAATCAATGATCCTAGAGAATTAAACTTCAATTTAAATCCTTTCAATTTGTTAATCAATTAACGTAAGCATTTTTTAAGCATACACATCATTCATATCAATGAATAAGAGAGACAATGCAAGATCAAGCACATAACACATGACATATATGGTAAACCCTCATGGGGAATAAAAAACACTCTCAAACTTGCAACATATGGACTACTTGTCTTATAATAAATTATAAACAAGAGACTAGTCAATTCCTTTAGATCAAAAACCTTGATCGACTCCTTTAGACCCTCTAATGAGGCCACCAATTGCTTCCTTTTATAGCCTCATCCATACCTAGTATATATATTTTTCCATGTAAACCCCATAAATATCTGTGACTTATGCGAATGAATGAATAAATTTATGATTTTGTGTGTGTGTGTGTGTGTGTGTGTGTGTGTGTGTGTGTGTCTATATATATATATATATATATATATATATATATATATATATGTATGTATGTATGTATGTATGTATGTATGTATGTATGTATGTATGTATGTATGTATGTATGTTATTTTATGTTATGGATTATTGATGCTTCTTTTTTATTAGATTATACTTGTGTAACTTTTTTTAACAAGAACTTGAAGGATAATGTAACTATAAAGGATCTTGTTATGGCATAACACTTATAGGTTGTCTACAACAACTATAGGCTTCACCTACAGATTATTCATAGCCACTACAAACTGCTCATAACAACTATAGGCTTCACCTACAAGTTGCCCATAGCCACTATAGAGTGCTTTTAATAACTTTAGGATTCACCTAAAAGTTGCATATAGCCACTACAGAGTGCCCATAAAAATTGTAGGCTTCACCTATAGGTTATTTGTAGCCACTTTAGAGTGCCCAAAACAATTGTAGGCTTCACCAATAGGTTGCCCATAGCCATTATTCAAAATAGAGCTATTATTGGGATAATATTTTAAGGACACATCCAATTATCTTGGGAATAGACTGGATGATTGAAAAGGATCATAGTTTTTGTATGGACTCCCTACATACAAGGAAATTTGGATGTGTTGCCAAATATGAGAAAGATAAGGACAATGGGAAAGAGACAAAAAGAAATAAAATAGTAAAACAATATACCTTGTCCTTAATCTAGTCAAGCCTCAAACAAGTAACTTTAGTTACCAACCACTTGAATCTTGATTGGGGTAGTTTTTAAAGTTTTTTTTTTTCTAGTTTGGTGTCTTTGGTTAAAAGTTAATAAACTACCTTCTATATTTAATGGTAGAGCCTAAATCAGATTAAGAGTTAGTTAGTTTGACAGATAATAGCAAAAGTATTGGAACTATATTAATTGCATTCATAATATTGTAATATTTTGTATCAATCCTTAATCAATATTGTTGACCAATTTTGCCCACAGGCAAAATCTCGGTCAACTTCTCACCTGTTGTTTAAGGCCAAATTCATTTCGAGTTCAGTAGGTTCAATGAATTTAGTTCATAGCCGAGTTTGATTGGTTCAAAGGTAGAAGTTCAACAGTCTTAGTTTAATGGTCTTGGTTCATCGGCTTCAGTTCAAAGGCTCATCGGCGTGCTTGGTTGAACCATTGAACTGTTGAACCATTTTGGTTCAACGAGTTCAGTTCAAAGAGGCTGCACTTCAAAGGAAAAGACCCGATGACTTTTGTCAAGGATGGTGACATTCCAAAGACTGTCAAAATTACTGAAGTAAAATAACCATTTGCCTTTAAACAAAAAAGTGCAAACCATGGAAAAGAAGGAGCCAGAATGCAGCGATCTGTTTAAATGTTTGCCCCTAGAGGCTGACAAGCTAGAAAAGACAAAGATGCAGAAGAAGACAACAAAAAAGTGAAAAAGCAAGGAGGAATGACATGGTGCAAGAGTGACAAGGCAGTCCAAGTGGTAAAATGCAGGGAATTTATTGCTTGACAGTCCCCAAATGGCATAAACAACAAACAGTGTAGACTGAGCAATTTTAAAAGGGGACAAATTTCATCTGTTGGCAGAAAAGAGGTGCGATCCATGCTTCCACATTAAAGCTCGAACGCCAAAGTCAAAATTGGTGATTATACAGCATGGTTCCAGTAGGCTTCTTCTAGGATGATGACAACACAACAGTGTTTCCTCTTTCAAATGGGACGCGATAGGCCAACTTGTCAAAAAAGCACCAAGTTTCTTTCTCTTTTCTTCTATATATTATAACTTCTCATTTTTGAGAAGGAGATTGGTTATTCCACTTTTGCAAAGGCGCAGCCCTGGCAAAATTTCACCTAGATCAATACAAATGCAATTTTTTACCTCCATTTTGGATAGACATTTCTGTGTATGCGTTGAATGTTTGCTTGTGTCTAGTCATGGTATTTTGATGTTCTCACAGGTTCAACACCAGCAGACCTGATGTCTACAAGGCACCATTGTTGCAACTGACAGGAGAAGAGTAGTATTTGGGAGAGGAGCAAAAGAAATTACTTCATAAGTGTATGTTTCATAGCACCTTGGGTGATCTCTATTCTGGATCTTCCATTAAGGCCTCCCTTCCAGTTTCCAGTAGCCTAGTCCTTCTGCCAAATGTGTAGTGTATGTCTGTATTTGTCTAGTTTTGAGAGTGGATGTGTGAAGGTCGACCCTTATTTTTTGGTACATCACCTCTTTTAGAGTAGGCTTTTTTTTTCCTGAATTCTCTTTCTCTCTTTTCATCCCTCCCCCTTTTTATATCTATATATATATATATGTGTGTGTATGTTAGCACTTGCTTGAAAAAACATGATGCATCAAAGGGAGCTAGCCCTTATCTAGAGACTCTCTCCTCCAGCTTCACCGGTCCCACAGGCGAGAGGAGAGTTTCCATGTTGCAAGGAGAAGGCAGAAGAAATTACTTCATAAGTGTGTGTTTCATAGCACCTTGGGTGATCTCTGTTCTAGATTTTCCATTGAAGCCTCCCTACTAGTTTCTTACAGCCTAGTCCTTCTGCCAAGTGCATAGTGTATGCATGCATTTGTTTGATTTTGAGAGTGGATGTGTGAAGGTCAACCTTTATTTTGGTGCATCATCTCTTTTAGAGTAGGTAGTTTGTTTTCTATGCATTTCTTCTCCCTTTTCATCCCCCCCTATATTATACCTATACATGTATTTTGCACTACCTAAAACAAACACGATGCATCAAAGGGAGCTAGCCCTTATCTAGAGACTCTCCTCTCCTGCTTTGCCATCCCACAGGTGAAAGAGGAGTTTCCATGTTGTGGGGAGAAGGAAAGAACCTATTTTCCTGCCACTGAGTGCACTCTCCTACATCAACAGTTTTGGCACACCCGATGGGACCAACTGGGACATGTTTTGTCCAAAAAGTTGAAGAATTTTTGGTGTGTTCTTCAACCAACCAGCCTTTGGAGGCTTTGCATCAAACACCAATGGTGACTCCAAGTTGAATCAGTTGGTTAAGCAGCCTAGTGCCATTCAAAAATCATTTCTTTTATATGTATAATTCTTTTGCATAAAATCATGGACCTTGTTGTCCTTCCTATAGTTTTGATCAGGCTCAGCCTTTTTATGGCATCTCCCCAAGTAGCCCTCCTAGTCACCCTTCAACTAGAAGGAAAACTTCCAATCCTGAGATCTTTCACCCTAATGTTACATTCATAACTTGGGAGGAAATAGTGGAATCATGGGGCAGGAAGGAGGAAAAGAAAGGTTTTGTTCAAAACCTTGAAGAAGATGAAGCTACTCCTACCCATGATTCCTATGATCTCTATGAAATGCTCTTCCAAGAGGATATAGCCAGAAGAATTACAGAGTTGGAATCCAGAGATAGATTCCTCAGCCAACATGTGGTGGACCTATCTGAACCCAACCCATCCACACACCTCCAAGAGACATATCAGGCCACACCTGATATTGATGAAGTGTTGACCAAATGGAAGGAGGAGAATCATTTGATTCTAGCTCAAGGACTGCCTCCTCTTCCACATGGTTTTCCTACTTCACCCCTTCTTAAGGAGGAACCTATTCTACAGGAGGTGAGTGAGGAGTAGAAGATCCAATTTATAGTTCTCCAGGGAGACTTCATGAGTATGGATGAGGAGGAGATCACTTTAAGCGACATAGAGGAGCATGGATAATCTCTTGTTCATGCTTTTAATGATCTGCTTGAAGTCATGGAGATAGGCTGCGTTGTTCCTCAAGAAGGCCAAGAAGAAGTAGAGGATGAGTCTGACAGAGCCTGTAATGAAGTAGAAGGAAATGGGTCAGACCATGACACACTACAAAGGGGCTATACATATCAAAGGGCTAACGGTGATAAGCCAATAGCCACAGATTTCTTGGTGAAGAGCACCAATTTGAAGGACCAGCATTCAACAGGCTTCCATGGACATGGACAAGTAGTATATATATATATATATATATATATATATATATATATATATATATATATATATATATATATATATATATATATATATATATATATATATATATATCGGAAGCATGTTTGAATCTGATCCACTCAAATTCCAGCCAACTCAGGTGACAGGCAAGAAGAGCAAGTCACCGACTCTCTTCTTCATTTAGCTACTTGCCTGCCACCATAAGTCTTCTTTCCAGGAAGGGGACTTAAGAAATTTTCCCTTTGATCTAGGAGGGAGGCAAATTTTCTTGGTTAGCTATATATAATAGTTTGTTTTCAATTGTTTTTCCTATTTTCCCTAAGTGTAGTTGCATAGGTAGTGTTTTTAGCCTTGTGTGTTTCCCTTTGCTTGGGGTAAAGGTTTCATATTTGATTCTCGAATCTTTCAGGATGTTGATAATTCTTTCATAGCTGCATCTGACTCCATGCCCAATGGATTGTAAGGCAACTGGTTCTAAGCATAGCAGGCATGCTTCCCCTGTGAGTCGCCAATCTGTTGACCAATTTTACCCACAGGCAAAATCTCGATCAACTTCTCACCTACTATTTAAGGCCAAATTCATTTCAGGTTTAGCAGGTTCAATGAATTCAGTTCATAGCTGGGTTTGATTGGTTCAAAGGTGGAAGTTCAACAGTCTTAGTTCAATGGTCTTGGTTCATCAGCTTCGGTTCAAAGGCTCATCGGCGCGCTTGGTTGAACCATTGAACTGTTGAACCATTTTGGTTCAACGGGTTCAGTTCAAAGAGGCCGCACTTCAAAGGAAAAGACCCGATAACTTTTGTCAAGGATGGTGACATTCCAAAGACCATCAAAATTAACGAAGTAAAATAGCCATTTGCTTTCAAACAAAAAAGTGCAAACCATGGAAAAGAAGGAGCCAGAATGCAATGATCTATTTAAGTGTTCACCCCTAGAGGCTGATAAGCCAGAAAAGACAAAGATGCAGAAGAGGACAATGACAAAGTGATAAAGCAAGGAGGAATGACATGGCGCAAAAGTGACAAGGCAGTCCAAGTTGCAAAATGCAAGTGATTTATTACCTGATAGTCCCCAAATGGTGCAAACAGCAAATAGTGTAGACCGCATAATTTTAAAAGGGGACAAATTTCATCTATTGGCAGAAAAGAGGCACGATCCATGCTTCCACATTAAAGCTTGAATGCCAAAGTCAAACTTGGCAATTATACAGCATGGTTCTAGCAGGCTTCTTCTAGGAAGATGACAACACAACAATGTTTCATCTTTCAAATGGGATGCGACAGGCCAACTTGTCAAAAAAGCACCAAGTTTCTTTCTCTTTTCTTCTATATATTGTAACTTCTCATTTTTGAGAAGGAGATCGGTTCTTCCACTTTTGCAAAGGCGCAGCCCTGGCAAAATTTCACCTGGATCAATACAAATGCAGTTTTTTACCTCCATTTTTGATGGACATTTCTGTGTATGCATTGAATGTTTGCTTGTGTCCATTCATTGTCTTTTGATGCTCTCACAGGTTCAACACCAGTAGACCTACTGTCTACAAGGCACCATTATTACAGCTGACAGGAGAAGAGTAGTATTTGGGAGTGAAGGAGCAGAAGAAATTACTTCATAAGTGTGTGTTTCACAGCACCTTGGGTGATCTCTATTCTGGATCTTCCATTAAGGCCTCCCTACCACTTTCCAGCTACCTGGTCCTTCTGCCAAATGTGTAGTGTATGTCTTTATTTGTCTGGTTCTGAGAGTGGATGTGTGACGGTCGACCCTTGTTTTTTGGTGCATCACCTCTTTTAGAGTAGGCTTGTTTTTTCCTGCATTCTCTTTCTCTCTTTTCATCCCTCCCCCATTTTATATCTATATATATATTTATGTTAGCACTTGCTGGAAAAAACACGATGCATCAAAGGGAGCTATCCCTTATCTAGAGACTCTCTCCTCCAGCTTCGCCTGTCCCACAGGCGAGAGGAGAGTGTAATGTCCCCAAATTTATGATAAAGTGATTTAATTAATTTAATTAATTTAAGTTGTCCAAAAATTAATATTAATTCAAAAGGATGGCTTTAATTAATTAATTTTATTTAATATGGAAATAAAATATTAAATAAGTTGGCTTCTTCTAGAAGATTCCTGGGAGCCTTTAAAAGAAGTTGAGGGCAAAGCAATTTTCATCTTTTGTTGCTTAAAAATTCTGATGCATTATTGCAAAGCTTGAATCTCTAATTCGGCTAAATCTCTGAGGATGAAAACCTTCAGCAGATTGGAGAAGAGTTGGATGAAAACCTAGCTCTTTTTAGGGGTGGATTTGTTAAAAAATTCACATTGAGCTTATTGATCAGATCTGGGGTTTCAACAATCATTCGCTTTAATAAATCAATCACTAGAAAGGACAAATACAAAGGTTTCCAGGTATTTATTTCATTAGTTTTTTATTTAGAAAAATATAGATCTTCAGATCAGGGGTCCAGCATATAGGCTGTGCTATACTATATTTCACCACTGTACAGAATCCGCATAGATCAGTGCCAAGCCATACTAGTTGAATCACAGATTAAAGAAGGGTGCCATTCACAGTTGTAGGCCACAGGGTAGTGCAAAGACCGACATCGGCCGACTGAAGACTGATGTCGACAAAGTGGTCAACCGACATCGATCGATGACAATAGTCTATCGACCAACGATGACAGTATAACTAACGTCAGTGACTGTGTTTTTGACACAACAGCCTGAGTCGCACAGATCTAGGTTTTATTTCCAGTTTGCTAGAATAATCAATTTTTTGAGACCATATTTGTATTATTTTTATTTGCATGATATCTGGACTGTATTTGCAATTGCTATTTATCTAAAATATTTTGAGGAAGTTCTATTACAATCATACTTATGTTTAGATCTTGTGATATATCTGCTATTGCAAAAACATGTGTAAACTTGATCTTCATTTCTGAGCAATGTATTCATAAAAATCAGACTTAAGTAATGTTTAGTTTCAGCCAGTTATTAGCATTCTCTTTGTTGGGATATTCCAGTGGTATTAGAGCCAAGCATCTTGCCAACCTGTAGGGGTGAATATATTTTGTCTTTATGCATTCGGGAAGATTTGATATAACCCATAGATACTTTACATGCAAAATAGCTTAGTACGAGCATGAGTTGGGTATAGAACAGGAACCTATCATGGCAGAAGAACGGGGAGATTCTCAAAGAAATTAGGATGAGGTAGAAAGAGAGATGATGAGGACTCTCATCACTAATCAGCCCAGGATTGTTCAAGCTTTAGACTAATTACAAGATACCATGGAACATTTGGAGGTGGATAGACACAGAGGCAGGAGGAATAGATTAGTTTCTATGACATGTAGTCATCATAGCCATCAGTCTAGTCAGCATAGTCATCAGTCCCATTCTTCAGTTGGGAGTTCCCATCATTCCTCCAGGCGACATCACCATCATACGCCTACTCCAAATAGGCCATTTCTTCCCTAGTTCATACCAGGTGAACAGCCAGCACAGGTGGAACCACCTGAGGTTGGATTTTAGGAGTCAATTTTGGTGGTCACTGATGAGTAGAGAGCTCTACCTCTGGAGGTTCAGGAAGTCTTTCCTCTTCCTCAGTATTGTGCATAGCGTAGAGATGCAGCTAGATTCAAAGGAGATCATGGTCATAGACCACCCTAGCAACATAACTATGACCTCAATCAATCTATTGGGAAGATCACATTGGCTACATATGATGGTACAGGTAGTATGAGTGCACGTGCTTGGGTGCACAAGCTGGACATATATCTATCCTTGAGACCCATACCTGAGCATGAAGCTATTTAGTTTTCTATATTACATTTAGATGGGGTTGCCTATGATTGGTGGCATCATGGATTGGTCACCCAGGATCATGCCTTAATTTATTCCTATGCAGAGTTCACTGAATAACTCATTACCTAGTTTGATCATAAGGACACAGAGCTATACTATAGAGATTTGGCACATCTTAGACAGACTAGACAGGTAGAAACATATGTTAATGAGTTTTAGCATATTGCAGTTATGGTACCTGACATGCCCCAGAGGTGTAGCATGATGTTATTCATTGAGGGATTAAATGATAGACTTAAGGGTCTGGTACGTGCTTTCCAACTAGCCACTCTTAGGGAGGCCATTGATGTGACATTGAGACTAGATACTGTTCCCACTTCTTATCAAGTTGATAACAAACCATTCATAGACTCTTAGCCTACACAAAATGCCAACACGCCAAAAAATAAAGAAGGGTCATCTTCTATAAACCCTTAGATGAATCAGGAGACGATGAATGACTTAAGGAGGAAAAAGTTATGTTTTTCTTGCAAAGATCCATGGGAACTAGGACACCATTGCATGGGTAAAGGAAAGGTTCATTTGATTGAGGTGACTTCTGAGTTAGGGGATGAGGAGGTTCCTGATGCTGACATTGAGGATAATATAGAAGATGTTGAGCAGGTTCAGACATAGTTAGAGTTAGACATCCATGAGCCTTTGGCATCAGCCAAAGTAATTATGGCTACCCTCTCTAGTTATTCTAACTTTCATGCCTTTCAGTTGAAAGGTACACTTAAGGTCAAGTGGGTCATGAGCTTGGTAGACACAGGTGCTACACATAACTTTATTGATGAAAAGTTAGTGGAAAGGCATGGATTATAGTATGAGAAGTTTGGTGGTTTTAGAGTAATGGTGGCAGATGGTGCAGTTTTGGGTTGTACCAAACAGATTTCACAGCTTAGTATTCAGATGGGGGATTACACTCTGAACGATGATTTTTATGTGTTTCCTTTAGAGTATTATGATGTGGTCTTGGGCATGTAGTGGTTACAGGGTATTGGGCGTTACATTATTGATCACCACCGTATGCAGTTAGAGTTCCTTTCTAGGGGAAAGAAGACTATCTTGAGGGCAACGCTAGATGGAGGACCTAAGGAGGTGTCATCTCGCAGGATGGAAACTCATTTTATGGGTGATGAGGTAAATGATTCTATTTATTGCATGATATTTTCACTCCCAATTATGAGTCATCATCCTTATGGGGATTTGGAGAGCATGATAATCAGAGTAGCGCAGCGGTCTTTTGCGAAGACTAAGGTATGTGATGGTGAGTTTGTTAATTACATATTGAGAATTATCACACTACTCTTTAGGAGAAATAAGGAGAATGTATTCACAGATATTTTGTAGCATAGTGTTTCAGATAGTAGAGTTTACAAAATTTTGAGAATGATATGGGATCCTGGAAGTTGGTGTTGGGTATCAGGGGCGAATTGCTTGAGGACAAGCACTCTCCAAGAAGGGAGGACTGTAATGTCCCCAAATTTATGATAAAGTGATTTAATTAATTTAAGTTGTCCAAAAATTAATATTACTTCAAAAGGATGACTTTAATTAATTAATTTTAATTAATATGGAAATAAAATATTAAATAAGTTGGCTTCTTCTAGAAGATTCCTGGGAGCCTTTAAAAGAAGTTGAGGGCAAAGCAATTTTCATCTTTTGTTGCTTAAAAATTCTGATGCGTTATTGTGAAGCTTGAATCTCTGATTCGGCTAAATATCTAAGGATGAAAACCTTCAGTAGATTGGAGAAGAGTTGGATGAAAACCTAGCTCTTTTCAGGGGTGGATTTTTGACAAAATTCACATCGAGCTTATTGATTAGATATGGGGTTTCAATAGTCATCCACTTCAATAAATCAATGGCTGGAAAGGACATATACAAAGGTTTCTAGGTATTTATTTCATTAGTTTTTGATTTAGAAAAATATAGATCTTCAAATCAGGGTTCTAGCATGTAGGCTATGCTATATTGTATTTCGCCGCTATACAAAATTTGCACAGATCAATGCCAGGCTGTACCAGTCAAATCACAGATTGAAGAAGGGTGCCATTCACAGTTGTAGGCTACAAGGTAGTGCAGAGACCGATATCGGCCAACTAAAGACCGACGTTAGTAGAGTGGTCAACCGACATCAACTGACGATGGCAGTCTATCGACTGATGATGGTAGTATAACCGATGTCGGTGACTGTGTTTTTGACACAGCAACCCAAGCCGCACAGATCCAGGTTTTATTTCTAGTTTGCTAGAATAATCAGGTTTTTGAGACCATATTTGTATTATTTTTATTTGCATGATATCTGGACTATATTTGTAATTGCTATTTATTTGAAATATTTTGAGGAGGTTCTGTTACAATCATACTTAAGTTTAGATCTTGTGATATATCTGCTATTGCAAAAACATGTGTAAACCTGATCTTCATTTCTGAGCAATGTATTCATAAAAATCAGACTTAAGTAATGTTCAGTTTTAACTAGTTATTAACATTCTCTTTGTTGGGATATTTCAGGGAGTTTCCATGTTGCGAGGAGAAGGTAGGAGTTAGGCCTCCTTACCCTGGGTGCAATCTCCCATGTCAACAGATATATAATTGAGTAATAAGAAATTTGATTTTGTAAGAAGTTTGTGAATTCTCTTGGAGAAGGATTGGAGCTCATTTCTAAATGAGGAAGGACCTTCTTTGAAGGAGTTGCAATGAAGACCTAACCCTATTGAGTTTTAGTTTCTTGCGTAAGTTGATTTTATTATTAGTTTGATTATATAGGTGTGATGCATGTGTGATTCATAAGTGTGAATTAGTTCTATCATTCTATCATAATAGTTTCAGAATATAATTGTTTGATGACTTCAACATAAGTGCATTGTACTAAAACTAGAAAATCAGGTTGATTTCTAAATCAATGATGCATATATAGTGTTGACATCCTTGAAAAGTATACACACCTTGGATTGATAATTAATGTTAATCACACTTAAGAATTTGGCAATCACTAAGTAAGTAGTCTACACAAAATTTTAGTGTTGTTGTTGGGGAGGGTGTTAATTATTTTTTTCTAAAATAAACCATTATTTTTCTAAGATTGGTTAATGCACTATTCTACCTAGCTAGGGAAGTCAAGTGAGGACACTATGGTGTCCTATGCCAGATGTATAAGTTCTTAGACATATAGTTCTAGTCGAGAAAGTTGATTAAGGGCACTACAATGTCTTATGCCAGATGTCTAAGTTTTTGGAAGTAAATGGTGTATAAGTTACTTAGTTCATGTTTCTAGAGTTTATTTCCTATAAGAGTGATTTATTTTCTATAAAGTGTGCTTTTAATTTTCCTATTTTCTAGGATAATTTTCCTACTTTCATTTCCTATTTTCTAAGATAACTTTCTTGCTTTTATTTCCTATTTTTAGGATAATTTTTTTACTTTCATTTCCTAATTTTTAGGATAATTTTCTCACTTGTAGTAGATAATTTTATTGCTTTCTAGAAGTAAAATTTCAATTCTATTATTTTGATTTTTTCACTCCTGTATTTCATACATTATTTTTACTTATTCTAAAACAACCCCTAGAGCAAACAAAAACAAAAAAACTAACCCTGTGTAAGAAGGGATTGGATAGTGGACTGGAATAATGTTTATGCAAAGAGAAAGAGATTCTTGAGGGATATTCCTACCAAAGAAGGCACAAGTTGCTACTAGGAAAGAACCATAAATACCTACAACAACTAAAAATCCTGTTAAAGAATATACCATAAGCCAGAAGGCTCTTAAAGAAAAGAACACTACAAACCAAAGGACATAGCTTGCAGAAGAAGCACTACTAGCTTTAAAAAAGAAAATAGAATTAGAGGAAGAATTAGCTGAGCCAATAAGAATAAATGAAGGAGAGGAATTACATGAACTAGATACTCTAAAGAGTAACATATTTACAACACTCTAACAAGGCTTTCTTGATCAAATCAAAGAAATCTCGAGAGAATATTTAGACCTTTCATCCATTAAAAAGACTAAAAATCAATAGATAAACATTTACTATCATGTTGACCAAGGGATTGATGCAAAATTTGAGGAAAATGTCTTGAGTACCTTTGGTAGCCATATCACAAGAAAAGCCATCACGAATGGAGAAGGAGACTTTATGGATAAAAACAAGAATCCAAACACATTTACTTTTGAATTTCATATTTTAGATGAGACAAGTGTAACAAAAATGAAAAATATCCTACCCTCAGCCTTGCCCAATTTTAGAGGTACATTATCAAAAGACCCAAACACATTTTTGTTCAAATTTTATATCCTCTATAGAAGCTATGACTATAGGAAATATGCATAGAAATTGAAACTTTTTCCAGCCACCCTCAAAGACTCAACACTTCACTAGTTCAAGGGATTGGGTAGTAATTTAGTCCACACTTGAGGGGACATGAGTTTTTTTTATAAGTATCGATAATACAGATTAGGAATAAATTATAGAAGAAATGACATCTTTAGGATAACTCAAGAAGGAGACAAATATTTGAAAGACTATGTTGAACGGTTCATGTTCAGTGTATAAAAATTCAAGCAAAGTGCACTTGGAGAAGAGCCTTTAAAACTCATCTTCCTAAGAGGAGTTAGAGAATATTATCTATAAGATTTAGATAATGAGTAAGGTAGATATCTCTCAAATGACATTCACTAAAATCAAAGATTTGAGTAAAAATTATTCTAGGTCTGTCATAAACAAAGTTTGGGGTAGTAAACTTCCATTAGCAGCTATAAATGACCTATCAAAATCTAAAGTTAGTAACCTATTACAAGACCTAAAATAGGATATCATTAGTCACTTAGCCACCCAACTAGATATCATACACTCAAGGAAAAATCAAGCAACCTTAGATCAAGATTTGACCATTTATTTTCTAGATTGTAAGATAAATAAGGTAGATTTTAAATGTCACAAGGTTTAGGCTAAAGTAGCTAACTTTATAGCTGAAGAACCAAAAACAATAAAACTACACATTGTAGGAGGAGATGATGATCAAGTATTATATGTTACATAAATAAGGCCATGGGTTTAATGACCATCTTATTTAGGTATGGGACAAAATACACCTTTTGTAAATTCTACCTCCTTTAATTCACAATTTGTAAATACTATTTCTAACTAGACTAGTCCTTGGATGAATGTCCCACCTCTTAATTCTAACTAGTAGCCAATTTAGACAAGATATCCTATCACCTCCTGGTAGCCTCCATAAAATGTATCCCCATCTTGGACACAATTTTAGCAACCACCCCAAGGCCCACCCTTCACAAACCAATGGAAACAACCTTGGAGACCCAATCATCCCTAGGGAAACCCTAAAGGAGGATTCCCTCCACAACAACAATAATAACCTCCTTCTCTTATTCCCAATACATAAACTACACCCAAGCCTAACTAAATTCCTACCTAACTTATGAAGAATCTTCCCAATAATTTTGTGCTACCCACATTCAATACTAAACCTATTTAGTACTTGATATACATAGTGAACATTAATGAAGTTCACCTGCATTCAAGAAAATTTATACCACCCTCAACACCATCCATAATAATGGATTTAGATTATGAAATCCCAAAAAATCATGCTAACCCACCTCCATTTCCACAAGAACTCTCTAAACTAACAAATAAAGTTATTGATAAAACAACCCCACCATTCTTAGAATGTCTCAACCTTCAATACCATGGAATTGAACCTAAGTTTGATTTTATGGAACAACTCAAGAATTTTTACATAAAAATTCCTCTTTTCTAGGCCATCAAGGATGTACCCATATATTACAAAGCTATTAGAGACCTCTATCTATGAAAACTTGCAAGTAAGAAGAAAGATCTCAATACTATGCATGTGATTGATCAGCTGGTAGACATCATGATGAGAAACATCTTGCCAAAGAAATATTTTGATCCAAGATGCCCAGTAGTAATAGACTAGGTTCATGGCTAGTAGCTATCCAATACATTGATAGACCTAGGGAATATCATTAATGTAATGATATCTAAAACCATGTACAAACTATAGCTTAATAATATTTGTCCCAATATATAATGTTGCAAATTGCTGACAAGTCTACAATTAGACTAGAAGGAATCATTGAAGACCTTATCATTACTATATATTCTTGGGAGTATCCTACAAATTTCATTATGTTTTGGCATAAGTCTAATTTGGGTGGATATCATTTTATCTTAGGATGACCTTGGCTTTCTATAGTTGATGCCTTCATTAGTTTTAGATTAGGTAACATGATGATATTCAATGGCAACCACACTAAGAAGTTGGTCCTTTATCCCCCTGCATAGCTAGTTTTGACACTAAAGCATACATTAAGGGATGAAAAAGATGAGGCAAACTAGCTTCCCTTAATTCTTGTATTTACCATAGACCATACATGCACATTGGTTGATCAGTAGGAAGATACAATTCTCTCTAATGTTCTTCAGCATAATTATCAAAGTCATTCTATAGATCTCAACCACTTGCAATGTGTTGAGTGCCCATTTTCTAGCCTCTGGAAATCAGATAATTTTGATGCATCTATGTAAGAAATATTCCACCAAATATTTCTTTATAGTTGTACCCAAACTAGATACATTAGAAATATAGAAATGATGAAATCACTCTCACATCAAATTGAAATCTCTTCGAGAAAACATTGCTTATTAATAGGAAGTTGGAGGTAAATGAGGAAAAGTGCCTAGTGAGCTTGTTTCATGTAAACCAACATGATTTTTCATGGGATTATGAGGATATGCAAGGAATCAGCCCAAAAACATGCACATATCATATCTACATCAAATAAGTGTGCCAACCAATTAGACAGCCACAACGTAGGATGAATCTAGCTCTTAGAGAAATAATCAAAGTAGAATTACAAAAACACCTGACTAATAGATTTATATATCCCATCTTAGATAGTGAATGGGTTTTAAAATTGATAATTATATCAAATAAAAATGGATAATGGCATGTATGCATATATTATAGAGAATTTAACACAACAACCAAAAAGGATCACTTTTCTCTACCCTTCATTGATCAAGTGTTGGACACACTAGTAGGAGAGAAATAATTTGTCTTTATAAATGGCTTCAGTGGTTACAATCATATTAGAATCTCTCTTGAATACAAGGAAAAGGCCACCTTTACTTGTCCCTATGGTGCTTATGCTTATGATGTATTACCCTTTTGGCTGTGTAATGCTCCTACAATATTCTAGAGGCTTATCCTAAGTATTTTTACAAATATGGCCAATGAATGTGTAGAAATCTATATGGATGACTTCACTATCTATGGGGAAACATTTTATGAGTGCCTCAATAACCTATAAAAAATGTTGCAATGTTGTCAAGAGCACCATCTATCTCTCATTCATAAGAAATGCTACATGCTTATGACAAAAAGCATTATCTTAGGCCACCACATATATGCTAAAGGAATTAATGTTGACCCTACAAAAATAAGCATCATAAAAAACCTACCTGTTCCTCAAAAATAGAAAGATGTAAGGAGTTTTTTAGGACATGTTGGTTACTATAAGAGATTTATCAATAATTTTAACAAGGTAGAAACACCATTGTTCACTCTTCTAACTAAAGATATTGAATTTCTATAGACTCCTACCTATGATACAATCTTCAAATAATTAAAAGAATTATTGACCACCACCCTTGTTATGTGTGGTCTTGATTGAAATCTTCCCTTCCATATTCACACAGATGCTTCAGATACTACGCTAGGAGTTGTGCTAGGCCAAAAATAGGAACTACTCAATTATACCATATATTTTGTAAGCAAAAACCTACATGCAGTAAACTTAAATTACATAGTTACTAAAAAGAGTTCTTGGCAGTAGTTTATACTATCAACACATTTTTTCACTACATCATAGGGTATCAGGTCTTTATTCATACAAACCATGTAATAATTTGGTACCTTATGAACAAACCAATTGTTTCAATCAGAGTGATAAGATAGCTTCTCTTATTAAAATAATTTGATATCATCATTATAGATAAGTCTAGTAAGGAGAATTTCATGGCTGATTTCTTATCATGCTTATAATTCATTGAAGAAGATACCATAGTGAATGACTCATTTCTAGATGAGCACTTGTTTTCCCTCACCCTTACCACACCTTGGTATGATGATATTTTGAACTACCTTGTAATAGGGATACTTCTACAACACTTCCTCCCTAAACAAAGAAATTTGATTTAGAAAAGTGATAAATATTCTTGGTTATCTAGATTTATTTTCTATACTGGGCCTGGTTCTATCATCAGAAGATGTCTCAGAGAAGATGAATTTCTAGATATCCTCAAAGTCTACCATGATGAACCCTATGGAAGACACTTTGTAGCCAAATATACAATAGTAAAAATCTTAAATACAATATATTATTGGCCCTCACTACATAAAGATGCAATAAGGTATACTACTCATTGTGATAGATGTCAACATATGGGGAGACTCACACATTTTGATGACATGCCTTTATAGCCTTAAATAGTGCTTAAACCATTTGAAAAATGGGGCCTAGAATTTGTAGGACATTTTGATCTAAAATCCAATAATCAAGATTAAATCCTTGTATGTACTAACTATGTCACTAAATAGGTAGAATTAAAGGCTCTTACACACACCAAGGATGAGAAGGTGGTAGTTTTCCTCCATGAAGAAATATTCACAAGATATGGTGTGCCATGAGAAATAGTCACTAATCAAGAACCTCAATTCACTACTAACTTAATTATTACCTTGGTCTAATAATATGAGATTAGACATAATAAATCAACTCCATATCATCCACAGTCTAATGAATAGGTAGAATTCACCAACAAGGAGTTAGAAAATATTTTGATAAAGAATGTTAATATGCCACATAAAGATTGGGATGCTATACTTTCTACACTTTTTTGGCCTTAAAGAATCACATGAAATACCACTACAGGCTTCACCCCATATGAGTTGTTCTATGGAAAGAAACCTATCTTTCCAATTGAAATTTGATCACAAGACCTTACGAATATCATTAGAACTTAGGATAGATATATCTAAAGCACAGAAAGAAAGTATTCTATAATTGAATGCCTTAGATGAATATAGAAAATATGCATTATAGAACACATAGATTATATAGTAGTAGTGGATTGGATGGCATGATAGTTACATTAAGACCAAGAAATTTTATGTAGGAGATTGGGCCCTTCTTTTTGACTCTAAATACTAGGATCACAAGGGCAAACTCCATACCAAATGGCTTGGTCCTTTTGAGATTGAGCATGTTTGTGACAATATAGTAGTGCAACTCCAAACCATTGATCTAGTACAATTTTTTATACTTTTCAATGGCCATAGACTAAAGTTGTATAAAAATCCACTCACTTAGGAGGAGTTTACCAAGCACATACATAATTAATTACAAGATAGATACAATGATGTACTGGATAGGCATGATGTCTCACTAGATAAAGGAAGCACCAACTAACACTCAGATGAAGAATGAGAGGAGGACATCCTAACCCTCCTCTGGTATGATGAATGAAACCTTCACTCAGTCTTTGATAGTCACTCTTCCAGGTGCCTTGGCAAGGACCCTAAATAAACATTCTACTACAAGCAGTAGCTAGAGTTTTTTCTAAAAACATCCAACAATAAAAAATCATTTTTGGGCATTGTTAGTAGATTTTGGGTAGAAAACTAGCCTATCAGTTGTCCAAAATTGTAAAATGGGCCTAAATAAAAAACTAGGTTGTTGACTATTTAGGGGTAAAAAAATAAAAGGAGAAAAGGCAGTCATTCAAAGCACAACTATCCAGTTGCGAAAAAAAATTCTATAACTACTATGGGAACCTTTTCCATAGTTGGGAATCACTTTTTATCCTATTATGTGCTCCACCTATATCTACTGTAGGTACCTCCCAATGCATATTTTCACCTTTCTAGTGCATGTAGGTTAGATCCTCTTAAACTCTAAGCTATGGCTTGGTTATTAGCTTTTGAGAAATACATTGAAGTCATCATACAACCTTGTATAGGAGTGAAGGAGGATTAGATCACCAAATTCAAACCTCTTGCTTAGAATTACCTTTGAATAATAGGCTAAAGAACCACACCAATAACAAACACTTTTAATCTCCATTTGGAGTGTTGTAGAGTAGAATTTATGCCTACAGGGACACGAATGACTCACTTTCAATTTTTGGTCATTTCTTGGACGAAATTTCACTATGTTAAATAGTGAGATCTTAGATTTATTTTGCATAAAATCCCCATAGTTGAAGATCCTACTGATTTTTAAAATACATGTCTACTAGCTGTAGAACCTGTAGGGCATAAAATAGCATAAAAACAATTATCAGTAGGCTCATGCAGAAGAAGATAACATAGTAGTATAACCCTTAGCTAACTTCTTCCATGGTCATACAACATATGACTTGGATCACCAGCTCTAAAATAACCACCTTGTAGTAAGAGATCAATAATCTCTCATCCAAGTTAAGACCCTA
Organism: Torreya grandis; assembly: GCA_037957365.1. Taxonomy (NCBI): domain Eukaryota; kingdom Viridiplantae; phylum Streptophyta; class Pinopsida; order Cupressales; family Taxaceae; genus Torreya; species Torreya grandis. The sequence goes on along the minus strand of JARHVA010000822.1, from coordinate 4,096,898 downwards.
GTTCTAGTTCCATGCAAGCGAGTTGAGGACACCATCAAAACCTAACATCTAAGGATCTAATTTTTATTCAAAAAGAGCCCATGTCTAGATCTAATTTTCATCCCAATGATTACATTTTATCACTCACTCACATGTAAACACTCACATGCTAACACACATACAAACTCTTGGCATCACCGTTAATAAAAAGGTATGCCATATATTTTAATCATTAAAAATTATTCATTGTTTTAATTTATCATGTATGATATTAATAATAATATTCAATCATGATTCATGTCATTCATTTCAAATCCCCTCTAAACCCACACTTATACCCCTAATTATGACCCTATTTTATCCTTTCCTTCTTATTCACTTCACATCACCTGAGGCCATGTGACAGATCAAGTGGGGGAGAGGATGTTGTGGGTGAGAAAAAGATTGGTAAAATTAATGAAACCACTAAAATATTGATGGAGTGAAGACCACCTTCTAAGGTGTATACTGTGTACTTGGAAGAGAGAAGGCTTAAATTTAGATATGACAAGATCTATAATGATCAATCTTACATGGTTTGTGACCCCAAATATTTCTTTAAAGAATATAGACATATTTATCCTAACTTTTAAGCTTAGTTAACTGAGTTTTACATCCACCAATATGTTTTACCCAGTGATATAGAATGGAATATAAAAATTTATTTGGGGGATGTCCTAATAAATGCATTTTCTTTATATATTCTGAATGAAATAGGAAGAAGGAAAAAATGGAAAAATATCAAAAGAAAAAGAAGCTACCCTAATGCTTAGGGGTGAATCAAGGAATCCATATGCTATAATAGTTGAATGGATCTATTTCATGAACATAGATACTCTACAAAAATGGGTTATCAAAAAATAGGTAGAGGTTCAAAATCATTATTTGAGTCTTATAGAAGGAGATGGTAAGCAAATTTTTGTTGCTTGTTCTCACAGATGAGCAAAAATCTTAGATGATTTGAAAATAAAGGAACCTTACTCCCCTTAAAACCTTATGGAGGCCATCCATAGAGTATAATTATATATTTATCTTGTTATAAATTGGAGGATACAATGGTTCGGGTTGATGTTTCAACCCCCTATATTACGGTTCCTAATTCTTGACTAGGAGGGAAATGTTCCAACTGATAGAGAGATATAGAAGAAAAGATGGGAACACATTGAGAAATCTAAATGTTTCTACATATTTTAAGGGACATGCTACCCTGAGGCCCTAGAATTTAGGAAATTTTGTGGTTTCAAAATGCAACCAAGGCTTGCTTGAGGTTGAATAAGAAGTTAAGTAGGGGGTGTGAAGAGGCCACCAATTGATTCTTTTTTTAGCCTCATCCATACCTAGTATATATATTTTTTTCATTTAAACCCCATAACTATCTATGACTTATGCAAATGAATGAATTAATTTATGATTTTGTGTATGCATTGATGTGTGTGTGTGTATGTGTGTGTGTGTGTGTGTGTGTGTGTGTGTGTGTGTGTGTGTGGGTGTGTGTGTGTGTGTGTTATGGATTATTGATGCTTCTTCCCTAATTAGATTATACTTGTGTAACTTTATTTAATAAGCATTTGAAGTATAACACAAGGTTGTAGGATCTTGTTAGGGCACAACACTTATAAGATACCCGCAACAACTATAGACTTCACCTACAAGTTTCCTATAACCACTATATAGTGCCAGTAGTAACTATAGGCTTCACCTACAAGTTACCTATAGCCACTATAAAGTGCCTAAAATAACTATAGGCTTCACCTATAGGTTTATCGTAGCCACTATAGAGTGCTTCCAACAACTGTAGGATTCACCTATAGGTTTCCCATAGCCACTATATAAAATAGAGCTATGGTTGTGATCAAATTTTAAGGACATATCTAGTTGTCTTGGAAATTAAATGGATGATTAGAAAGGATCATAGTTATTGTAAAAACTCCCTACATACAAATAAATTTGGATGTGTTTCCAAAGATGAGAAAGATAAGGACAATGGGAAAGAGACAAAAAGAAATAAAACAACAAAATAGTATACATTGTCCTTTACCTAGTTAAGCCTAAAATAAGTAACTTCAGTTACAACCCACTTAAAGGTTGATTAGAGTATTTTCTAAAGTATTTTTATTTTTTATAGTTTGGTGTCTTTCATTAAAAGTTAATAAACTAACTTCTATATTTAATGGCAGAGCCTAGATCAGATTAGGAGTTATTTAGTTGAACAGATTATAGTAAAAGTATTAGAACTATAGCAATTGCATTCAAAATATTATAATCTTCTATAGAAATCCTTAATTACTATATAATTGAGTAATGAGAAAGTTGATTTTGTAATAAGTTTGTGAATTCTCTTAGAGGAGTGGAGATCAAGTTTGAATGAGGAAGGGCCCCCTCAGAAGGAGTTGTAGTGAAGATTATGACCCTCTTTAGTTTTAGTGTGTTGTGTAAGTTGATTTTATTATTATTTTGATTATATAGGTGTGATGCATGTGTGATTAATAAGTGTGAATTAATTCTATAATTCTATCATAATAGTTTCATAATATAATTTTCTGGTGAATTCAGCATAATTTCATTATAATACAACTAGAAAATTAATTTGATGTTTGAATCAATGATGCATATATAGTGTTGACCTCCTTGAAAATGTATGCACCCTAGGTTGATAATTAATGTTAATCAAACTCAAGAATCTAGCAATCACTAGGTAATTAGTCTACACAACACCTTCTTTGAAGAGAACCCCTCCAACTTTGAATTCATGTCTTCAACACTTGATGATGGACCTTTAAATATCAAACCTCTGTATAAACTCCATCTCTATCTCATACAAGACTCTCACATAGGCATGCCATAATCTCTATCCTAATTCACTCACACTATCCTCATATGTATAGTCAGACCTCTTCACATATCCTCAATCTACAAGAGCACTATTTTGATGACCTATAAGTCATATACATAGTCAAAAAAATATTTTGCTCATCAATTCATCTAATAGGCACACTAAATATCCTCTCTTATTCACTTCGACACATACTACTCTCACAAACCAAGAAACCATCTCCTTTGGTTTCTCTATATATAGAGTATTCATGATTATCATCATGTCTACAACCTTCCTTTTTGGACACAACACATGCCTTCACTCTTAAGGCGTCTACATGGGTCACCTATAAGCACAACCCTCTTTCAAATAGGCCTAAGTCACCTTTTAGGTCCTATGAAGACCCATTCACTCTTTTGACACTTATTCGAACAAACTCATAACACAAGGACTCTTTCAAATACATGGGTCTACTTTTCATGAACTCTACAACATCATCAAATACTTATATTAAATAATGCACTCTTATGTGCAAGCTCAATCAACTCAAAAATTAGCCTTGTTCATAAGGACACCATGAATGATTACATAATCACCTTCTAAATATTTGTTCATATTAAATATGGATTAGTCAAACCTCCAAAGTCTATATTGTAGACATCTAATTCCTAACACCATTTATGTTGAAATTGTCAATCTTACTTGAATTTCACTCAAATGCACATTTTAGGTCAAAATCCATAAAATGCTCTAAATAGTTCAAACTTGTCACTTACAATTTCTAGTTTAGGTCAAAGTATCCCTAAATAAAGCAATGCATTTTATGGGCCATCTAATTTTGATTAGATCATTTCGAGTCAAAATGATAATTTTGCCATTTAGTGCTCTGGTTCACTCTTTTCTTCTAATTAATTAGTACACATCACCTTTGCTATTTTTTTTATCAATATCCTAAATGGAAATACATATCCAACTCATCTAACATCACCTTTCATTTCCTCTCCAATCAAATTACAACCTAGTAATATGACTTTCTAACCATTTTGATTAGTTGAGGGCCAATTTTCAAATAATTGCACAAAATTTGATTAACCTTGTTTAAGGATAATTAATCCAAATCAAGATCTTAAGTGGATTTTCCATGAGAGTTTTTGAATATTTATTTTTGAAAATTGATTCCTATTAATTGCATCTTTAGGTGACATCATTTCTTGGGAAGACATCCCTAAGCCATAAATGCCACAAATATCAGGATTATCAGTCACCCATGCCTATTTAATGCCTCCCATACCTCTTCAGTGCCATTTCTTCCAAGTTCATGATTAAGATAATTATGGATTTAATTCCAAATATTAGGATTATCTATGGCCACACATATCAATATTGAGATGGATGGTCATGGTTGATCTTGACCAATCTAGAAAATCTATAAATAGAGAAGCCATGGAGGTGAATTAAAAAGCTACTTTGGAGTTAGGTTATTATGCTAAAATATCTTCAAAGCTTGAATATTTCAAAGTTATAATGTTAAATTGTTTCCACAAGGTTTTTTATTTGATCATAGATTTTGCTTGCAAGCTTCATTAATAGGCTAGTTAGTGATTTGGAATCATGAGCCTAGGTTTTATGGAGTGTTATTAAGGCATTTGAGGAGATTAACACCATTTTTGACAAAGACAAGGATGCTTTATCAAGAGAGAACATGTTTTTGAGCCACATGGGTATGGTGAATCTATTTGGGAAGGTAATAGGGTGTTGCTTTCTTTCATTTATTTCTTTCTACCCTTTGTAATTCCCATAGGAATAGATAGGCTTGGTTAGTTATTTATATATGTATGTTTCATTATTTATATACTAATGCTTGACTAACTTGATTTGTAATCATATCTATATCTTGGCACACCTGATAGAACCAGATGCATCCTACACATGAAGAAGATCATTTTACAAGTCTAAAATATTTATTTGAACCTTTAAAACTCTTGCAAATTGATTTTTTAACTTTATTTTGCCATTTTTGTTTACCATGGTTTTACACACTAACTAATGTCAGCAAGTGATACCAATATTAGTTACCTACTTAACCAACATCAGTTAGTAAAATCAACATCGATTAGATCTTGGTTAGCCAAAGTAACCAATGTTAGTGGTAATAACCGACGTCGATCACTATGTTTTTCTTAAAACATAGACCCAAGAGCTATTTTTCCAAAGTTCATTATTTCAAGCTAAAAAGAGATTCAAATCTAAAGGACATGATAACATTTTTACTACAGGACCAAGCTTGATATTTTTTCAAAACACGTTTAAATCACCTTTGCATGTTTAAAAATCAATTAGAAACCTAGTTTTAGTGTTTAATAAATAATTTAAATGTTTTGGTGAATGTTTTCAAAGTTTACAACTAAGACCAAGGGGTCAAATGAACACCACCAAATATTTCATTTTAGGTTTAAAATTGAACAAACTTGTCAATTCTTATTTACAATAGTTGTTTACTTAGGTTTCATTTGGAAAAAAGAGAAATGTTGCATGTATGTTCTTCCATTTTTCCCCTTTAGGGAACCCTTGGAATCATAAGTGTCATTCCTATTTCAAATAGCCTAGTCCAAGGCTTAGAAATAATGTCGCCTAAAGTACTCCCAAAAAACTCATCAAACTTTGGGTGATCTTGAAAATGACCCTAATGTCTTTATATTTAATGCTTTCTTTTTTTTCATGCAAACTTGGCTTGCGAAGGGGACATCATTACCTCCCACAAGTTATTTAGGGAAGATTTGACTTGGAATTTCACCTCCTGGCATTGACTTCATTTGACTCTTCTAGAGTTACACATGGGACGTATCTGCATTTGGACATTGCACTACACTAAGTGAATAGTAAGATGTAATAGTTATAAAAAGGACTAGACATTTTAAAAACTAGCCAATGTTGTGGTCACCATATTTCTATACTTGTCTTTTCCATCATTTGATGTGAAATTAATTTTTTAATTGATTCCTCTAGAGTGATCGAAACCTTGCTAGTTTAGTAGACCCCACTTTGCCATACCTTGTCAATTTAGACTTAAGATGTTCATTTTTTGTCATTAGCTTACTTGGTCTTGATTTGTGTCTAAAACTACTTGTTAACTCAATGAAATTAACCAAAACACATTTTCCTCAATTTTCTTGAGCAAGGGAGGCATTACGCTATCTAAATGGAAAATTCATCTTTTCCTTGTTCAAATTGTTATCAAAATCTTTGTGTCATGTCATCTACTTTGGCGCAGTCATGCTACCCAATTGAGTCTAGATATTTTACCTAATTTGTTTAAATCTTTCATTTATAATCCACATTTGAAATTGAACATTTCTAAGTTCTGAGGGTTGGTGTGTCAAAGTGGTTTTGCCATTTGTGTACTAAGATTGTTTTAACTTGGGTTCAATTTTCCATTTGGATTGAAGGTCATTTATTAAGACTCAAAATCACATTATCATCTTGGTGGACTCAAGTCATCTTGTGTATTGCTCATTATTTGATTCCTAGAACATATTTTATCCTACTAGAATCATGTGGTGATGTTGTGCTGCTTATTTGGTCCTAGCTTTAAACTTAGTGATTCGCATATGTTTTTACATCTTGAGTTGCTTAGTTTATTTTATCTTTTTCATAATCCAAAGATCTTTCCTCTAAACTTCTAGGGTCAACTTGTCAAAGTTGAAGCTATCTTTTACGATGTGGGTGTATCACAAAGATCTAGGCTTTGGTGTGCTAGTTTTCACCTCGGGTCTTTGAGTTACCTTATTCTCTTCCGATCTATACGATTTCAACTTTACCAAAGGTTGAGTAAACTCATGAACCAAATCTTCTAAAATGTATGTGGTTTTGAACATCCCTCCCTTATAGTCTCATTGGTACCTTGGTTATTTGTTTAAAATAGAGCCAAAGAATACTTTGAATGGTTTCCAAACATTGGTCTAAAGTTAGTCAAACACATAGAGAGGATCTTTTTAGACATGACTCAAAGGTTCACTCATAGTGGGGCTTCTTATGGTCTTAGTTATGAAGGTGTGAAATTTTATGATGGTCAAGATAACCCCATTGTTTTTTATGATATCTCAATAATAGTAGGATCTAAAGATGATTACAATGGATATCAACCCCAAGAAGATCAATATGAAGCCCTTCTTAGATTGATAGAATCAAGTGCTAGACTACCTTTTAATTTTCCTATAGAATAATTGCATACCTTAGTTAGACAAGGATAAAAATGATGAAAAGAGTAAGATTTTTCACAAATGAACATACCTTCTTCCTCTAACAAAGGAAAGGAAACACAAACAGAGTCAAAACCCACAAATCTAGATCTTCTAGCTAAGATCAAGATAATAAGTCAACAATATGTAGATCAACTTGTCATAGACTTAATTAACTCCATAGTTTCCACTTCAATCCACAATAATGTTTTGAAATAAGAAGGAAATGTGGTCAAAAGTATGTAACAAATATTGGATGAGGACATTACCATAGTAGACCAAGGTAATCTAAACAGATAGTTAAAGTCACAAGAGACCTTACAAAGTGTTCCATTTGATACATAACATACATTCTTCAATCATCAAGAACCTCTTGTTACTTTACAAACTCAAAAACCCAAACATTCAATTTGAATTGAGGAAATCCCTCAAGATAATTTGGCTAGTGTTTTTCAACCAACCCAAAGATTGGTAAATAAACATAGAAATTTCCAAAATCAACAAAGTCCAAAACAACCAAATTCAGGGAATGTTTTACAATCCAAGAATCAATGGCCTATGTTCTCAACTTAAGAATAAAATCATAACCTAATCATGGATCAAAATTTATATGCTCCCTATAGATCCACACAAAACTAGGGGCACATTCCAACCCTACAACAATAAAACAAAGGGCACAATCTACCCCAACAACAACAAAACAAGGGGCACATTCCTCCCAACATCAATAAAACTAGGGACACATTCCACCCTAACAACAAAAAAACTAGGGGCACATTCCACCCCAACAATAAAACTATGGGCACATTCCACCCCAACAAAAATAAAACGAGAGGCACATTCCACCCCAATAGCAACAAAACTAGGGGCACATTCCACCCCAATAACAATAGAACTAGAGGCACATTCCACCCCAATAACAACAAAACTAGGGGCACATTCCACCCTAATAGTATCTTATCTAATCCATAAATTCACTAAACATACAAGAATGTAATTCTATGAAGTAAATTGTCCAAATATTGGAGACAAATAATAGAGTCAAAAAGTACAAATTTGATGAGATATGCCCATATCTATTTAGCTTATCTATTCTCCAAAACTCCTTTCCACCTTATTTTGAGGCACCCAAATTTGAAAAATACAAGGGGAAAGGATATCCATGTGAACACATATAGTCATTATTTGTCCTATGTTGAGAGGTTTCTTATAGTAGCAAGTACTTACTATAACTATTTCTAAAAAAATTAGTGGGACAAGCTCTTGATTGGCTACTTAAACTACCCAAGGGATAAGTTATAGATTGAATGACTTGTCATAAAAGTTTGTTAACCATTTTTCATATAACATAGAACATGAATTGACCATTTTTTACTTATGTAAATCCAAGCAACGTGATGGTAAAATTTTTACTGCATATCTACAAAGTTAGAGAGCATTGGCAGGTCACTTTCAACATAATTTTCCAAACAAATAGTTGGTTGATATCTTTGCATAGAGTTTACATCCTAAAGTTATGCATAATCTATGATTAGCTTGTGCTAACTCATTTGAATAAATTATTGACAAAGGAGTTTCGATTGGGAAGGCTCTTATTATTAGGGGCCTTATTAATATCTTTGCACAAGGACAAGCATCTAATCATACTAAATCACTAGCTCATCAAATAGTCACATAGGATAAGTCTAAAGGGTTTAACAAAAATAAGATCATGGTTGGTAATGGGGTGACATAAACAAGACATATACACATGATGCAAGCTATGCCTTCTCCAAATCTAAAATTAACTCCCTCAAATCCACTACCTATTTTGTAAAGACAACCTCCATGAAGGACATTTCATAGCAGTTTTAGAGTCATTAGCAAGTTAAGAGAATTGGATGAAATAGTTTTACAAAAGCTCACTATAGCTAATTTAATTATATGGTTAGTATCAAGGTCATTTCCTCAAGATCAGCCAAAACTAGACTAGTATAAAGAGAATGAATGGTGTAACTTTCATTGTGTTGCTAGAAATGGTGCATATCATTGCATTCAATTACAACATATTATTGAGGACTTTATTGAAAGTGGTGAATTAGAAATTAAGTTGGCCCCTAATCGGGACACAAATCAGGATATGGTAATCTACAAATACCCTTTCCTCGACATGATCCACCACCACCAAAAAATAATCAAAATGGTCACAATCAAGGATAGAGGTAGAATCAAAACCAACAACAAAGTCAGAATCATAATGAGCATAATAGAGATCATAATGCCCACACTAATAATGTGGCTTATAACAATGTACCTTATGACTACAATAACACTCTGGGATGCATTTCTATAACTTACATTACCATTGTTACTCTAAAGTTGTGTGGCCAATCTCATGTTATTCAGTACATGAGTCCCATCATTATAGGGTCAACTCCCTTTCCCCCTAGTAATACCATATCAAGTTCCCATCATCATGTTGTTATTCCATTTACACAGGTTACTAATCTTGAACAATAGTACCTTTCTTATAAAGGCTCCTCACTAACCCAAAATTATAGCAATATGGTTAGTCACCTACGAATCACCATCCAAGGCCCTTTGCCTCCCTCTTCTAATTATAATAACTCTTTGCCACCTCTAGGTTGTGTAGTCATAACTAGATGCTCGTGATTCACCATTCAGGGCCCTTTGCCCACTTCTTTCCATAAGCCCAATGAGAACATTTTACAAATGGTTCTAAAGCCAAATAATGTCCTAAAAAAGACTAAACTAGTTCCATCCATAGTTTAAAGGCCTTATAGTATAAAAGATCAATTAGATAAAACCCATACACAAATTTCCATATTAGAACTCTTGTGGACATCTGATGTTCATAAAACCATTTTCAACAAACTTTTACAAGAGTCTATTGTGCCTATTGATATAAACCTTGACCAGTTTTAGAACCTAGTTGGACATTTATCTTCATTTTGGCAAATCATATTTGATCAAAAGGACATGTCCACCCTCGGCCTGAACCACAATAACCCACTATACATTGAGATAATCATTATGGATGACAAGATCAAGTGGGTTCTTATAGATAATGTTTCAAGGTTGAACATCATATCTCTTAAATTGGTAGGATGATTGGGTTATATGGATAAAGACATTTAGCCAAAAACTATTACAATCAAGGCTTACGATAACACTGATAAGGAGTTATCTAGTACAATTTGGTTACTAGTCATGGTTGGGTCAATTTTTCATCACACATTATTCAATATTATGGATATTGAGCTTCCTTATAACATACTTCTTGGTCATCCTTGGATCCATGAAGTATAGGTAGTTCCATCGACTCTTCACCAATGCCTTAAGTATCCCCATGATGGGATCAAGGTTAGTATTCTCACTGATCAGTAGCCATACCAATACTGCAAGCATCTGAAAGTAGAGTTTAATAATTATAAATATTTCCTAGGTTATGAATTCATTACAAAGAAGAACAAAGCCATCATTTCTCATCTATATCCATCTAATTATATAGACCTTAGTGATTTAGCCTCCACTTTGGTTGATCCATTTCCTACAGCGCTGGATAAGTAGGTTATTATTAAAGATGCTAGCATTTCCATGTACCATCTAAAGGATGTCCTCCATATTGAAAAATTACAAAAATCCCCTAAAACATTTGGTAATCCTAAAACTTCCTAGACTTCTAACAGACCTGATCAGATTTGGCAACTAAAGAAGAAGCAAACAAAACCTCTTGTGGTTTTTGTACCTATAATTGCACCAAAGAAAGATTGAGAGGCTTTTACTGAGGGATATTGGTTATATTTTGAAGGCCTCACTAATTGTTTTGAAAATCCAAAGTATCCTAACCCTAATAGGATAATGGATCATCTTGACTATATAAGGAAAGGCCTTGGCCCACATGTGCAAGGAATTTTAGAGCCCTTATTAGTTGGAGTTGTCAATTAGAATCATGGTCTCAGATTTAAATTACCATAGGATGACCTCATAAAATTTGGTATGACTCTTTTGAAATGACTAGTGATGAGACTCCTAGTAGCAACACAACATCCCATTATAACCTTTTTGATGAGCTTGTTGACTCAGATTTATTTGATTCAAATTCCATATTGACCATAACACCTATTGGATCTTCCCATATTGAAGCAAAAATCCATCCTATTGGAGCTTCCCATCCTAAAGTAGAAACCCATCCTAGTGGTGCTTCCCTTCCTAAAGCAATACATTATATTTTTACCATTGGTGCTTCTCATCCTAAAGCAAACCCTCACTATAACCTATGCCTTTCCCATCATAAACTCATAGATTGGGATTAGAAAAATTTGGTCATATGCCTCGATGAGTTTCAAATAAAGAATCAATTACAGAATACATGGGCCTATGAGATGCATTCCCCATTGGTGATCATAAGCAGGGTTTTGATTTTTCATTGAATTCTTCTACCTACTTTAGAGAGCAAGCTAAATTTCTTGGTCATAATAAAGAATAAACATCAAGATCTTCAGGTGAAAACCTCTTTGAGACACGTGTTGATCAAGGAAAAAGTAAAGAAAAAGACAAGCCTTTGAGTGAAAACCTATTTCAGGCACTCCTAGGTGGGAAATTTTACTCATCCCCTCAAGACGTAGAAAGTCCATCTAGCCCAAGTTCCATAGCTAGTACAAGCATCTATTCAAAATAACATCAAATATTTGAGCATCTTGCTCTTGAGTTTCCAGAGGTTTTTTCTAATTTTCCTTTACCTGAGAAGGCAAATTTTGATTCTTCATATTATCTAGATCTTTGGGAAGGACATCAAGAAGATGAAGCAAAGGATCATGACCATATATTGCCTACAATTTTAGAAGATGGATCCACACTCCTTATGGAGAGCACAATAGAACTGAATTTGGGAACCCATGAGGATATAAAAAGTGTTTATCTTGGAGATTCCTTTACTAAAATATAATGTGAACATATTATATCCATTCGTAATGATTATATAGACATCTTTACATGGGAATACAATGACATGATAGGCTTGGACCTAGATTTAGTTGTGCATCATCTTTTTGTTCACCCTAATGTTAAACCAGTCAAGTAAAAGTTGAGAAAGATGCATCCACACATCACCCTTTTGGTTAAGGCTAAGTTAGAAAAGTTTTTAGGAGCTAATTTTATCAGACCACTAGACTACTCTGAATGGATTTCTAACATAGTACTAGTAAGTAAAAATACCCCAAGCATACCCATTTGTACTATTTTCATGATATCAACAAAGCATGCCCTAAAGATGATTTTCTTCTGTCCAACATTGACATGATTATCGAATAAATTGTTGGGTATGAGATGCTATCCTTAATGGATGGATTTTTTAGTTATAATCAGATTAAGATAGCCCTTGAAGATTAGCATAAGACCACGTTCACCACTCCATGGGGGGCATTCTATTACCAAATCATGTTATTTGGTTTGAATAATGATAGAGCCACATATCAGTATCTAATGACTCTCATCTTCAATAACATGATGCATGATGTTGTCAAGGACTATGTTGATGATATACTAGCAAAATTGAGAAAAAGAGCTAGACACCCAGACATTCTATGAAGAATATTTAAGAGGTTTCATGCATATAAAGTCTGCTTAAATCCTAAGAAATGTGTCTTTGAAGTCACATCAAGAAAATTACTAGGGTTTATTATATCACAATGAGGGATCAAAATCGACCCTAAAAATGTCAATGTTATTATGTAAATGCCTCCATTGAATAATCTGAAATAGTTGTGAGGTCTACAAGGAAAGGTCCAATCTATACGCAAGTTCATTTCTCAATTGGCAGATAAGTGCCATCCATTTACCCACCTCTTAAAAAAAGGGGTAAAATTTTAGTGGGATGAGGATTATCAAATATCATTTGCAAAGCTTAAAATAGACTTGGCCAATCCACTAGTCTTATGACCTCCAACACAAGGAAAGCCACTGCTTCTTCATATATCAACCATGGAACATGCACTGGGGGTAGTTCTGGCTCAACATGATGATCATGGTAAGGAAAACATGGTTTATTATTTAAGCCATATATTGGTATCTTATGAACATAAGTATATTCCTATTGAGAAGGCATGTTTATCTATGGTGTTCACCACTTAGAAATTGTGACATTATATGCTAAATAACAAAACTATTTTTATCACCAAGGTAGATCCTCTCAAGTTCCTCTTATCTAAAGTAGCTCTTCAAGGATGCATGAATAAATATATTATGCTCCTCAATGACTTTGATATTGAATCCCAAAATCAAAAGGAAATCAAAAGATAGGTTCTTGTAGACCAACTAGCAGAAGCTCCTATTACGACCACTCAACTTCTCAACTTTGACCTTATAGATGATTCTATCATGATGATAGAACAAGCATCACAATAACCTAAGTAGTGGATGCTCTATTTTTATGGATCCTTCACATCCCAAGGATCTAAAGCTAGCATATTGTTGATCATACCATACGGGGATTTGATCCCCAAAGCATTCCATATACAATTTTAGTGTACAAACAATATGGTCAAACATGAGGCATTGTTTGTAGCACTCCATCTTACTATATAGTGGGATATTCAAAGTTTAAAGGTCTATGGAAATTTGTAGCTAATCATAAATAAGACAAATGAATTGTATCAAACAAGGGATGATAATCTTATTCCTTACAAGTAAATTATTGATAACCTCAAAACACATTTTAAATATTTACAGTTTGAGTAAGTTCTATGAGTCAAAAATAGATCTATCGATGCCATGGAAATAATTGGTTCCATGATTCAAATGCATGATAGTGCTAAAGAGTATCAGTTCCTAATTGAAAATCTTCTTCAACCAACACATATTCTATTAGATTCATAGAGGATATGCACCATCGTTGATCCTAATATCTCACCTAAGCTACCATGGTACCAAGATTTTTATAACTATTTCCATAGTCATATATTTCCCACCAACCTTTCTATATCATGAAACACATGTGAAATAGTAACTAATATAATAATATACCATAGTATGACATAAATGAATCTTGTAAACAAGCAATATATGTCATGCAAAGATCTTGGTTTTGGATGTGTGTGTGTGTTTGTGTGTGTGTACATTATGCTTTCATGTACCTTCATCGCTTAACACATTATATCCTCCTTGGAAACATGCTTTATCAAAAAGTCTATGATGGAATTCTTCTTCATTATTTATCTTTGGGAGAATCCAAGCTGGCACTAAAGGAGGTTCATGAAGGAATGTGTGGGGCCCATACCAATGGTGTAGTCTTAACAAAGAAATTTCTTAGAACAGGCTATTATTAGCCCAAAATGGAGATAGATGCTTGTTATGTAAAGAAGTGTGTTCCTTGTAAGAAATATGGTAACTTGATACACACACCTTCTTTACCATAACAGCCAATTACAACACTATGGCCATTCTCAACATGGGGTCTCGATCTCATTGGGAAAATTAACCTGACATCTTCAGATGGCCATAAGCACATTTTGACTACAATCAAGTACTTTAACAAGTGGATTGAGGCCATTTATCTCACTTATATTACCAAGAAACAAATAGCCAAATTCATTCATTACCATATCATCTATCGATATGGCATCCCAGCCCATATTATATTCGATAATGGTAGATCCTTTGTGAATGAAGATGTGAAATATCTTTATGAAAAATTCAAGATTAAGCACAAAAAATCCACTCCATATAACTTGAAATCCAATGGATAAGCTGAGGCATCAAAAAAAACTTTCTATCCATCTTAAAAAATATTGTCAATGATGTTGGTTGTAATTGGGACTTGCAACTCTTTCCTACCCTCTGGGCTTATAGAACCAATCATCACACCCAAACTAGATCTACTCCATACTCCCTTATTTTTGGCACTAAATATATCATCCTATTGAATATTGAGATACCATCATTAAGAATATCACTAAGCACATTGAATATGATGAAGACTATAGAGCCTCACAACTACAAGAACTAGAACTTATTGATGGTAAGTGTTTAGATGCCCTATAAAACTTACAAGCCTATCAAAATAGATTATAGAGAAGCTAAAACAAATAAATTATCCCTCAATAATTTGATATTGGTGACTTAGTTTTGAAAGAGAACCAGAAGAACATGAATGCTAAACCCAAAAAGAAAGGCAAGTTTCAGCCTAATTGGTTAGGACCATATATAGTCATAGCAAACTATGGATTAGGAGCATATCGATTGGCTAAACCTAATGGTGAATAACTTTAAGAGAACATGAAAATCATACACCTTAAGAGATTCTACGCATGAATAACTTTGAACCATTATCTATAAGACCCCTGAGTTGGGGGCAACTTGTGTTGTAATTTTATCCCACCCTTTTATCTTACCTTGAACACATTTGAGACTACCCTAGTCCACTTTTCATGAATCCCAATAGTAAATGCTTTGAAATCTTGGCACTCTGAACACATTATTCATCCCATTCTATATTTATCTCTTTGAGAATCACATCTTTGTTATGTATAAGTCATTCTATAAGTTTGAACACTTTTAATCCCTTGACCAATTCTGATCTCGACTAGTCTTATGAACATTATGAACATCTTCAATAGCAGTTCTACAAAGTAGTTCACTAAAGATAGTCTTATAAAACTTTAAATAGGTGAATAGTTTCATCTTCTCAATTAAAGTATTTGTTATGCTTTCTTGTTTTATCAAGAACCTTGCTCTCATTGATTTGTGAGCATGGGCCATTGCAGTTAGCTTAGTTATCTTATTAGAACCTCTACTCTCAGGACATGGATCTCCTTTACTAGATGGTCCCACCTTGTGTATATTTTATCCCAAAAACATTATAAATACTTTAAAAATACCAAAAACATCAAAACATGATCCATAAAAGAACAAAAACATTGTCTCATGCTTCTGTACATTTTAACATTCCCATTCCACCATCCCATGCTCTCTTTATTTTGTGAGCAACTATTAAGTTTGAACACTATCACCATTTTGTGAAAAACCATTAAGTTTGAATGTTCTCACTATTTTATGAGCAAATGTTAAGTTTGAATGCTCTCACCATTTTGTGAGCAATTGTTAAGTTTGAACTCTCTCACTATTTTGTGAGCAACTATTAAGTTTGAATGCTCTCAGTGTTTTGTGAGCAATTATTAAGTTTGAACTCTCTCACTATTTTGTGAGCAACTGTTAAGTTTGAATGCTCTTAGTGTTTTGTGAGAAATTATTAAGTTTGAACACTCTTTCCATTTTGTAAGCATAGAAACACCAGTTCATTTCATCTTTTCCCACACACTTGCAATTTTTCAATATCATTCTTTCTTGTCTCATCAGCTTCTTATTTGCCAAACCATTCTTATCTTTTATCATATCTTCTATTTCTTCTATAACATTAATCATACTAGTCTGATCATCATTTTCTTTCCATTCTATTTCTTGGGAGAACTACATTTGGCCTGACTTTCATGTTGGAACATGCATCTATGGAGCTATGTAGGCATCGTCTACTTGTCTTATACATCTGGAGTCAGCTTGGCCAACCCATTCCTTTTCTTCTCTTCCCCCATTTCTTCTATCATTGTTACTCTTTAATTAGGGAGAAATTGTCGTGTTATTGTTCTTTATTATGATGTGGTGGAAAGTAACACCTCTACCGCACATGCATGAACATTTGTCTTTAAATTGCCCTAGCTTTATTTTTGTTTGTGTGTGTTTATTTGAGTTTTCTTGGTGTCTTGTTATGTTTTAAAGGTGTTTTGTTGTGTTTTCTTGGTGTTTTGTTGTGCTTACACACCTCTCCTTTTATTTCTTCTCTTTTTCTCTTTTTATTACTTTTTGTCTCATCTTGGTCTTGTGTTTCCTTGTTTGTTTTTTCTTATCTCTTTTATGTTTCAGAACATCTTGATGATTCACATGGATCTCAATTATTTATATCTTAATCCTATGTTATTACATTGTTCTTGGACAATTTTGTTTATTTAATTATTTTTGGTGTCTTGTTTTCTTGTTTGATTTTGCTTTTCTCTTTTGTGTTCAAGAATGCCTTGATGGTCCACATGGATCTTGATTATTCATATCTTAGTCTCATGTCATTAAGAAATTCTTGACTTTTGATTTTAAACATTTTTTTCTACTTAAGATAATTTTTTTATTTCAAATTAGGTTCATTTATGTTTATCTTTTTCTTTTTCTTTACTTTTTTGTTTAAATGTAAATCGCTATAACTCTAGTTTTGGTCATTGTTTTACCATTATCCTTAGTTATAGATAATCAATTTGAACTGCATCAATGCAATTGGAATCTTATGTCACTCTAAGTTATTCATACTTATGATGCCTAATTTATTTTTCTAATTCAATCACTTTGTGCTCAGGTCTCAAGGTCTTAACATCAACATAAGCTCTGATGAATGATTCTTAAGAACACTCCATAAAACCTAGGCTCATGATATGGAATTAGGATTATAGGTAGCATGCATTTTAGGCTTCTTTATCTATGCTTTGGTGTGCATTTATTTGCATACATTGTAAGTCTAATCAATTCTCAGTCATTTTTCATCATTCCTCATTCCAATTTCTCCCAAACTTGGGTGAACTACATTGGCCTAAAGTTCATGTTGAAACATGATTCCATAAAACTATGTAGGTAGTGCTCAATTTATGTTGAGGTCAGCTTGGCTATCTCCATTCTTATTTTCATTTCTCTCATCACTTTGTGCATTCTCATATGCTTGGTTTTATATGGATTTCTAAGCCACTGCACCATCGCATGTACGTTTGCGTCCGCTCACTTTAACCTATATTTTAGATTATATCCTTGAGATATTTTACTTACCATTTGCCGATGTTGGGGCACAACATATGAAACATGTCTAATCAAATCATCTCTACAAGGGAAAAATCATTCTTTATTCTTTATTAATGATCAAAATTTGCCCTACTGAGGCACAACTATTTTATCACAATCAAATCTACTCTACTGGAGTACTTCTTATATTATCTCTAGAGACCCTATTATAGTGGTGAATCCATTCTTGAAGTATAATTTTATCTCTTTTCCTCTAATTCCAATCTCTCCACATTAAATCCCATGATGGAAATATTTTAGTGTGTAACTTATCACGGGATTGATCAATGTTGTAAGTGCACAGCTTGTACTCTTAAATTGGGTACATTTACAATGTGTCCCTTACATTTATGGATTGAATATTTCCCATTCCCCTTGTCTTTGGGGCCTATGATACCTCTCATTATATTTTAATCATTGATGGTAATCACATGTGCAAGCATTGGCTCATATGGAAGTGATCTATTCCATGGGTTAACCTCTCACTTTTTCTCTCTTTTTGAGAGTCTGTCCTTCTATTCCATCATAGTATGTCCTCTTGAGGGGAATCATGGGTATATTCTAATTTATTATTTATAACTCTTTTATTTGAAAATATGTTTCTTCACCTAAATGTCTCACTACGCCTTCTCAAATAGGGGCAAAATTTAGACATTTAATTCCTCACACCATTTGTGTTGAAATTGTCAATCTTACTCGAATTGCACTCAAATGCACATTTTAGGTCAAAAACCATAAAATTATCTAAATGTTTCAAACTTGTCACTTAAAATTGTTAGTTTAGGTCAAATTATCCCTAAATATGGCAATGCATTTTATGGTCTAGCTAACTTTGATCAGATCATTTTGAGTTCAAATGACAATTTTGCCATTTACTGCTCTGGTTCACTTTTTTCTTTTAATTCATTGGTACACATCATGTACCTTTGTTATTTGTTGTTGTAAACATAATAAATGTTAATACAGATCCAATTCATCTAACATCACCTTCTAATTCCTTTCCAGTCAAATTATAACCTAGTAATATGACTTTCTGACCATTTTGATTAGTTGAGGGCCAATTTTTAAATAATTTCACAAATGTTGATTAACCTTGTTTAAGGCTACTTAATCAAAATCAAGAGCTTAAGTGTATTTTCCATGATATTTTTTAAATATTTATTTTTTAAAATTGATTCCTATTAACTACATCATCAGGTGACATCATTTTTTGGGAAGACATCCCTAGGCCATAAATGCCACAAATATCCAGATTATGGGTCACCCATCCCTAGTTAATACCTCTCATGCCTCTTCAATTCCCCTTCTTCCAAGGCCATCATGAAGATGATTATGGATTTAGTTCCAAATATTAGGATTATCCATGGCCACACATCTCAATCTTGAGATGGACGGTCATGGTTGATCCTGACCAATCTCAAAAATCTATAAATAGAGAGGCCATGGATATGATTTAAAAAGCTATTTTGGTGTAAGTTTATTATGTTAAAATATATTAAAAGCTTGAATATTTCAAATTTATAATGTTAAATTATTTCCACAAGGTTTTGCATTTGATCATAGATTATACTTGGAAGCTTCATTGATAGGCTAGTTAGTGATTTGGAATCATGAGACTAGGTTTTATGGAGTGTTCTTGAGGCATTGGAGGACATTAACACCATTTTTGAGAAATAAAATTATTCTTGATCAATTTATAACATGTTTTTGAGCCACATGGGTATGGTGAACCCATTTGGGAAGGTAATATGGTGTTACTTTCTTTCATTTGTTTCTTGATTCCTTTGTAATTCCCATACGAATAAATAGGCTTGATTAGTTATTTATTTATTCATGTTTCATTATTTATGGACTAATGCTTGACTTAATTGATTTTTAATACTCTATAGACATAAAAAAGTTACTCAAGGAGATTAAAACACTCCCCAATAGCTCAGTCCCCTTGAATTATCGAAATACCATTAGAATAAACTCAATTACCCTTATCGAGTTACTTATAGAGCATAAACAAACACATAATCAAATTTGGAGTTTCATAACTTTGATTTTACACACTTTAAAATATTAAAATATATATTTCTATATATTCCTTGGATTAATATACAAATTCTTTTTTTACACCATGAGCAAATTCTACCTAGATCAAAAGTTATGGCTCAAAAACTAGGCACTAGTTTTCCCTTTATTAAATTTAAATTTTTAAATCCAAATGGTCAAATTTAAACCTCAGTTACTTTTATCTCATCTCATTCTCTACTCTCAATTCACTCAAATCACACCATTAATATTCCTTGAACTTACTTGATCATTAACCTATAGCGCTCCACTATCCAAATGTTAAACCTCAAACATGTTGAACTCATCTCGTGCATCTTGGTAACTTTGACTTAATGCAAACCATCAATCTCTATGAATTATCTTGTTCTTTTATCTCATATTAATCACCATTCGATATTTCTCAAAAAACCAATGATCATGACACTTGTCACCCTCACATACCTTTTGAGAACTTTATTGATAACCCCTTGTACTTATGCCACTTGGTAGACTCACAGGCATTATTGACTCTTTGACTTGTCCCACACTATTGACCTCTATCAATATGAATTTATTCTCACCATTGATCCTTATCCTTTTAAACAAGTGATCTTATGACACTTGTCACCTATGCATGTAACCTTTGACATGTTGACTTGATATATACCATAGATATTCAACTATACATAATTTCATGAACCATTGATCCTTAGAAGAATCTCAATATTTATCTCTACTCAACATAAAACATTGAACAAATGACACCACTTCACTACATCTAAGCATCTTTGGAGAAAACACACTTATAAATTTCATGGTTATGACACATGGCACACTCACATGCCTTTTACACAATTGACTCTTTGACTTCTCCCACACCATTGATCTCAAATGCAATGAAATATGGACCATTAGATATTCTTTACAAATTTGGATATGTTAAAACTTAGTGCACTTATGTTTTAGGTACCAAATTTTCACCCACATATATTTTATTTCACTAAATCACATGATCTAAAATTTGGCCCATATGATCTCCTCACATAGGAGAATCCAACCATAAATCAATCTTCTCTCAAAACCCTCACATGTGTAAGATATAATGACATCAAAATGCATCCTCAAAATTTTCTACCACTGACCCAAAATGTCTAGATGATCATAATGAAGAACTAGATGAATACCATACACTACCATAAGGTCTCTAACCATGCAAACTCTAAAGATCAACCAAGCCTTCTTCAAGTCAATTAAAACAAGCACGTTGCACACATTGTTTTTTTTTACTTAGGCTATCAAGGCACTTCATCCACTCATTTGGGCCTCTTCAATACATCACTGACAACTCTCCAATAAATACATCCACATAGATCTCATAGGCTTCACAAATGTTTCATTCATATACTCTCTCTTTTCATCTCTAGAGTTTAGAAACCATCACCTTTGATTTTACTCTTTATAGAGTCTTCAAGAATATTATCTTCTTGGTTAGCCAGAAGACTTGCCTTAGCTATTAATAATTCTATCATTATAAGACATATCTTAAATCCATTCTCATAGGTCATCCATAGCATCCATGGGTCACTCTTAAGCCATTACACCTTTCAATTAGGCCATAATAGCCCTTATAGATCTCATGGAGACCTATTCAATATTTAACACTCCAAGAAAATAAGAAACATATCAATCCACTCTAAATTATCCCTATAACACACTCAAATGATTTCATCCATACCTAAACACTTATGCATGTGCAAAATCATTCAAACCTTTGCCCTATGCATGAAAACCTCACAAATAAATACAAATTCAACTTTCAAGAATTGGTTGATCATGAAGATGATTTGGTCAAACAACAAAAATCCAAAAAATTGGTTTTCATGAAGTATAAAACACTCTCCAATAGGAAATTTACATTAAAACATCAAAGTAACATCAAAACAAACTCAAACATCATTATCAAGTTACTTGCAGAAGATGGTCAAAAACATAATCAACTTTTAACCACAATAAATGCAAATGTATAGATATTCAAACCTCCAAACCAATGTTTTTGGATGAATCTTGGAGTCCTTTATAACTTTATCAAATTCATCATATATCAAAATTTATAGCTCAAATAATATAGATTGGTTTTTACTTTGTTAATTTAAATTCCAATGGTCACTGTGTAATACAAAAGCTTCAAACACATGTCTTCATCTCATGCTCCCTGAAAGCTTGAAAAAATACACTCCATTGATCTCCTTGTGAGATTCCTATATTAAAATCTCATCACTTTCCATTTATATTTGATCTATGCTTCTAAGATCAAGATACTTGGCACACTCGTGTGCCTTTTGAGCACATTTCTGTCAGTCCCTACTCTTATGCCACTTAGCTTTCATGTATTCTCTCAGATCACCTTGATTTTAGACCCCACTCTTGCACCACTTAGTAGTCATGCATGCCTTCTATGAAATCTGATCCATTTAGATAATTCACATATGCCACTTGGCATTCTCTTGTGCTCTTAGAGCACCCTTTTGTCAGACTCCATGTGCTTACACTACTTGTTAGGTTTGCATGTAATATATGCTACCACTTGGTAGTTATGCATGAAATCTAAGAATATTTATATCAATATTAAATTATATTTTTCCCCTTGGCATCCATGTGTACCTTAGGAGTATTTTATTAACTTATTTACTTAATACACATTGTTGATTTTTTTTCTGCATGGATGAATGTGCTCCATCGATCTGCTTGATCAAACATGCACTGTTGATCTCATTGCTAGATATCCATGATTGTAACACATTTCTATAGTTCATGTAATCTCAAGAATAATTGACATATTGAATTCACTCACATCATTTATATTTATCTTCATGATTTAATTCACACCATTATATCTTCATTTGCTCATTGTTAGATCTTTTGAAAACTCACCATAGATCTTCAATAATGCAAATTTGGCTAAGTATGGGAACTTAGTGAACTCTCCCTAGGAAGCCAAATTTTCTCCTTAATATATTTTTATATGCACCATGTCTAGACCTAAAACTTAAACCACATGATTTCCTCTCATAGGGGAATCTATCCATATACCAAACTTCTCCTAAAACCTTCAAATATGTGAATGTTGATGTCATCAATCTACTCATTCAATCTTATCTATCATGATGACTACTTGAACATATATACTTATATGACTATTATAATGAATTATGTTCACTTATGTAATAACTATAAGCACTAATAACATCCCATAGGGTCTTTGCAACATGACTATACTATCAATAACATGTCATAACTGCCTCACTAAGTCAAACACTGAAGAACCATGCAAGAACTTTGAAACATAATGAAGTACACTTTATCACTATCATTATAACACATGTAACACCTCATCAAAATACTTGACCACATTGGAGACATCATTTACAACTCTCCAATATGTCTTGAAGGTAGAAATGGTAGTTGGAACTCAAGAAATTGCTTGTTTAATGCCAAAAAGTTGCATTTTGGACCCATCACTACAAATTATCCAATGGATTACTCTCAAAGGTTCCACCTGAGTGTTCTAAGGTGAAGTTGGAAGGATTAAATAGGTGGGGAATATATTTCATCATATAAATGACTTATAGGTTTTGTTTTATGCATGTTTGAACTTGGGTTTAAAAAATACATTTTTCTTGTATTAGGAAGGGCATTCTTGAGGCCAGAATGTGTGGTGGATTTGTCGATTGGGTCTGATGGGAGGAAAATAACCTAGTCATAAATTTTATTTTCCTCTTAGACATGTTGGTAGTGTTATTTTTTGGTTAGAAAGTATCCAAACCATAGTTTTGTAACCATAACCTAAACTTTAACAACATTTGTTGTCAGTGTTTTTGTGCTCTAGAATGTTAATAAAAATGCATTGTTGGGTGGATTTGAACATTGTGGCAGTGTGATAACATGTAATTTTACTATCTAGACAAGATCAAAGTTATATATTCCTTGGTGGAGGTCCCAAAGGTATAAATGGAAATTAGAGATTAAGAAGTTGTTTGTTCAATGCTAAAAATTTGCATTTTTTAACCCATTACTGTAACTTGTACAATGGATTGATCTCGAAGCTTCCATCTAAGTGCTCCAAGGTAAGTTTAGAGGGCTTAAAAATGTATGGGAGGGATGTCACAGTTCATGTAAATGACTTATAGGTTTTGTTTTATGTGTGTTTGAACTTAGGCTAAAAATTTGCATTTTTATTATATTAGGAAGAGTGTTCTTGAGGCTAGAATGGGTGGTGGGTTTGTCGATTAGGCATGATGGGAGGCAAAGAACCAAGTCCTAAATATTATCCACCTCCCTAGATGTGTTGGTGGTGTCTTTTTTTGTCAAGAACTATCAGAATAATAGCTCTATTAAACTCTCTACCTATAGAACCCGTTAAAACTTGGGTAAGATGAATTTTTGGTTGATTTGAGTTCTACAAACTTGGGTAAGGGTTAAAACATGTTCCAATTACTAAAAGACTACTAAAAATATAATTTTTAATAGATACAAACTCCATTTTTATAAATTGACTTATTGGAGCAACAACTAGGTCTAGTGACCTAGAAGCTTAAAAAGATAGAATTTGAGAATGAGATCTCAATCTCTTAGAGACCTATAGTTGGTTGATTTATTGTAAGTTTTGAAACCTACATAGATCCTTGATTTTTCATAAGACTTATCCAAAGTGTCTTAAATAATATTTTTCAAAAAGAGAGTAGATCCAAGAGATTGGTGAATAGTTAAGAGCAGACCTAATGAGTAATTAACTAGTTTAAAAAAAGATTGTTTGAGAGTGTATTTTGAATTGAGTTGAGAAAAAGAATGGATAAGTGATTTTGGAATTCTTAATGATCTTAGAGAATATGAATAGTAATTTCATAGCCTTCTTAAACATATAAGAGAAAACTATGCATTAGGTGGTATTAGGGGATGATAAAGGTTTTTGGCCAAAGATGGATCATTATCTCATGAGTGAATATTCTATTTCAAGTTAGTAAGGTTACCTTTATCATAATAAAGGAATTATTATCAAGGTCAAGTAGAATTTCATCTTGCAAGTTTATCAAAGATGAAGAAGTAGTCCATGTACATGGTCACCAAAAGGAGTTAAATGTAGAAGAGGTATTGATAGAGATTACTCAATAGGTGAGGGAAAATATATAGTAACAAGAATCATAGAAGGCATACAAGAAGTAGGTCTAGTTTCAATAACAACTAGTCAAAAAGGCATTAGATCCAGGTGAAGGTGAAAGATCATGTAACTTACAAGTATAGTTATCCAAATGAGAAATTTGTAGGGATTTATGAATGATATATATCTTTGCATTATAAAAGTTTGAACATGATTGGGTATGGGGTTTATGTGTAATTAAATTGTGTTAATGATAAATTGAAAAGTTGTAAATGGGTGATGAAAAATGCAAAATAGATAAGAGTGTCATTAGTCATTTCCACTACACACAATGAAATAAAACCTTTATTTTAAAAAAATATGGGAGATCTGAGATTTATAGCATTGAAAATAACAATTTTTTAATCCATATTTGTGTACAACATTAAATATGATATCTGATAGATAATAGTTTGTAAGATCAAAACAACACTATACAATAACACACAATGAAATAAAAATTGAATATAAATTAGATAAATTACCATGATAGGCATATAATATAGGAACATGTGTATAATGTCAATAATACATAGACTGTCATGATAGGCATACAAAAAATTACATCTACCAACATAGTATCTAATGTTGGGTGAATGTCATATATGTATATACAATGCCAAAAATGCATAAATTGTCATATAGGTATACAAAAAAGCACATCTCATGTAAGACATCATATTCATCAAATATCCTCCCTCTCTTTACCTTATTTAAAAAAGACTCTCCCTGGGATGCCCTACTAGTAAATGGAGACCCCTCTAATGCCTTAGATTGCTCCAAGGTCCTATTGCGAGTCCTACACTCATACCTCGCTTGTAGATGAACCTATTAAAATATAAGTATTATTACAAAATTAATATAAAATACATTTCAACCAATTTTTAAGAAATTAATTTCTAACTACAATAAAAAATAATTTAAACATGCACTTAATACAAGATTGCAGTCCTACTCAATTTTTTTTTGACACTCAAACAAGTCAATGATAGGCTCAATTTTTTGAATAGGTATCTAAGATATGGGAGAAAAATGAGAAGTTTCCCTACTACCCATCTGAATGGGACTATCAGATGTCATAGGACAACCCTACATACACAATGCATTCACCTAAGTCATATTTTCCCCAAGTATGTATTAAAATTATTAAACAAGTCTATTTTTATAATTCAAAATTATAAGTTAATATATACCTCCAACAGTGCTTATGGAGATGAAATTACAAAAATAGTGCTTATGTCTATCTTGGCTTGTAGAGAGGGAGGAGTGTCTACTTGAGCCATGAACTGTTCATGTAAGCAAGATCTCACTTGCTTTTATATAAATTATCAAAGATATATATGGCATGTTTTTCTCAATGTATTTCAATGTGCATATCATGAAAAGACAATGTAAACCAAGAATCATGGAAGTCTAACACCCATGAAATGTGAAATGTCCAAGAATAACAAGTAGTTTGCATGTTGGAGGTAATTAATGCATATAGGAAGTGTGAGTGGAAGATTAGGAGGTGGAAATAATAGTATCACTTTGAGAAGGTAAAGTTAGGGAGAGAAAAGGAATGAGAGACATATCAAGAACTCTATCCTTACTTGTAAAACTTATTTAGATAGAGTAGAATGTAAACAAGTTTATAGTGGTTTATGATCTATCCTACGGTGTTCATATCTCTAGTCAGAGAATAGTCACGTTGGTAGTCTACAAGTTCAAAGTGGTAAAACCCAAGTTTCAATACTTTGTCTTCAGGCACAGTCATCATTTTAAAGTGTCATTATAAATAATTGAAATATGAGTAAGGGATAGAGGATATATATGAAATGAATTTAAACAAATTGAAATTATTAATATTATTAAGAAAATTCAAAATACATGGGAAGACTATATACAACCCAATTAGTAATAATATTGAGTTTGCATAGTCATAAAGAAACACCATATAGAGTTCTTAGAAAAAGAGTTGAGGATTTAAGGTATTGAAAATGTTTTGGGATATTTTTTTTCCATGTGTGTGATTCTTTGAAATGATCTCAAATGAAGGTAAAGGGTCTTAAGGGTTTATTTTGTCCTATTTGTTGACATAGTCATGTTAGAGGGGTATAAAATTTATATAAAAATACATGTCAGGAATGATTTAGTATTGAGAAGGAAAATTAATAGTTTGGGAAGATTCATGGGGTAAGGGCAGATCCATTTCAAGACTTATAATCTTTGATAAGGGTCAAAATGTCATTCTATCTCAGTTATTATCCTCTCATGTAAGTGTAAGACCGAGACAACATAAGTTAAGGTTTGAAACAAGAAAATGAGTTAAAAAGTAATTTAACTAATGAAAAACCATTAAAATTTGTGGACAGGTATATTTATATAGGATGAAGAGTATTTTGAAGTTTTTAAGTTTATTTTAGTCCTTATGGTATGGTTTCATAGTCAGTAGCCTTGAATTAGACCTAAGAGACCTAATTAGTCCTGAGGGGTGTTGAGTTAGGTATTCTCCAAAGAGAATTAAATTATGAAAGTACCTACATGAGATATGTGATGTGAAATGGTGTATGAATGTGGGTTTGGTTTGGTTGGGATATTTTTATTTTACCTAGAACAAGGAGGTTTGCCTCAAAAAAGGGCTTGTATAAGGAAGGTGTTAAAGAGGAAAGAAGAGTTAAGTGGAGAGTTGAAGATTGGGTGTTGTGTGGAATGGTTGGATACATGAAATGAGATGTAATTGAGTAGGTAGATGGTATTATAAATATTGGGGAAGGATAAAATCAAATTATCATGTAGACCTATGAAAACACATAATAATATTGTAAAGAACAGAGTAAGGATAAAGAGAGAGAACATGAAAATAGAGTATGAATTGAGGAGGTTGATGTTAAAAGGAAATATTGTAGAGGTATTTGATTAGTAAAATGACTTCAAGTAGAGAATCAGGATTAAGTGAATACAAGGAGGCTTAAGAGCCATTGATTAGGTAAGAGTGAACAAGAAAGACCTAGAAAATGTAAAGTGATCAAATAGATAAAGAGGTTGAAGATAGAAGACAAAGAAAGACAAGAAAAGATCAAAGTTGGGTATTTGGCAGAGGTAAGTGTGTGTTTCCATCCATATCAAGGAATATTTTTAGAACCTATGCATCAATATACTTGATAGATAAATTTAAATTAAACTTACAAGGCAAATATACGTAGACTGAATGTACATAGATCATAAAATTAACTCAAAATTTTACCTTTGTATAAGTAAAAGGTGTCATCCTAAAAGAGATAGATGTAGTAGTGGATGGGCTAGAAGTTGGATCTAAAAATGTAAATAATGCTTGTGTCAAATTAAATGCTAAAAATGTTGACTATGATGATGAAGGCACCGTCACCTCTTATGACATATATATTATTCAATTTTTACATAAATTAATTGTTAGCTAAATTAAATTTGCAAATTTAAAATGACATTTATATAAAATATACCTACATCTATGTAGTTTTGATGTCTACACATCAAATGTGCAGGCCAAAAACTCATCACTCATAATAATATTATCTAAGCCCTCTAAACCACCAGTACCATCATCATCAAAAGGTCTAATACACATAGCTCCATAAGAACTACAAGGGTGGGGTCAAGTATGCACACTAGGTGGTGTATCTCTAGCATCAGTAAGTGAACTAAGATCATGTATAGTGATGATCTCCATGATCTATTGAACTACATAGAGGATCATAGGCTCAATTATATTTTGGATACAAATCTTGTAGGCCGATTAGGTGTATGACATGCACCTGGTCCATCCTACATAGAGCCTTTCCTTCAGCCCTAAAACTCATTATAATAAAAAATAGTTAAAAATATCATTTAGGTCAAACTCACAGTAAATTTTCCTCAAAAAATATAATGGGACCTCGTGGTTATTACATGATGCATAATAAAACACCATCCACCATCAGTCCCAAAAATAGGTCATGATTAAATTATGTTGGCATTGATGGATTGGAAAATGTTTAGAAGTTACCAAAAATGGTGCATTTTTGGTTAGGTAAATGAATAAGGAAAAAATAGAGGATTTTGATATTTCTTTATTATAGAGTCAACTTGACCTAATAACATCTCTAAATAATAGGATAAATAGGTGATATAGATGTTATTTTAAGTGTTATCCCCCATTATCCTAATTAATTCTTTGATTTCAATTTTATTTTCCATAATGTTGTTAACTAGACTCCCCTGACTACCTAGGGAATTTTGTGGAACTGTAAGAGTGTTAGGTGGAGGAATGAGAGGAGGAACAAGAGGTTTTTATGGAGGGTTGTTGGAATAAAAATGACTAAGTTGAGGGTGAATTATTCTTCAAAAAAAAAATTTAACAATCTCACTTAATAAATCATGAAACATTCAAACAAGCATTTAAATCTTGCAAGCGTAAACACCTATCCACATAAGCATGAAACACAAGAACACATCACATATGTGGGAAACCCTCAAGGGGAAAAAAAACCATAGATATATGAAAATTTAATACATTACTATAATACCAACACAAAATATAGTGAAGCACCAACTTCACATGGAGCACCAACCCCAGCTAGTTAAGCACCAACTTAGCTAAGATTTAATAAGCACCCACTTGAAAGGAGGCACCAACCCCCTAGATGACTGAACACCAAATACATCCACATAAAAATTTTATCACCTTAAATAAACCTTGTTTGTAAACCAACTGAAGATGACCACCTCCTTAACTCTTCACACTCGTATCCCTCTTAACATGCCTTCTAGGCTTCTTCGCTCAACTAGTCCTCTTCTTGACTTGATTAGGTCATATGAACTTTATTTTCATACATATAACCTATAAAAAATCTGCATCATAGTTTATATATTCTATTTATATGGTCTAAAATACCTCTTTATCCTCACCAATCCTTTATTTCATTTGTTTATACTCTACTCACAATAATAGGCCTAAAAATACCTTGTATATATACAAGCCTCTTGCTCATATACTTCTTAGTCAGACAAATACCCTTAACCTCTTAATTAATCCATGGAATAGATATTAGGAATTATTATAAACATGAATCAAATTTTATTTGATTCCCTTTAGTCTGGAATACCTTAATCAGGTCTTATTTCATATTTAAGTCTCATGGAGACCTAATCCTATCAGGTCTACTTTAGGACATGTTATACTTTACCTTCCTTAGAACACTTTCAAACTCCACACACAGTAGGAAAATATCATAAAAAAATACATATATTAATATCATCTAATCTCTATGACATCTTTCAAGTTCAATAACCACTTGAAGCACACCATTTGTACTATTCACAATTAGGCTTATGCATACCCAAAAAGTCTATCTTGAACTACTGAAGATTAACCACAAATTAGATAAACTATGACAATAAATCAAATATTTAGAATATATATAACCTTAGGGTCATCACCATTTTATTTTGACTTCACAACTCAATGCAAAAAGATTTAAACCCTTCTCTACAAATAGCCTACTCAAAACTACTAGAACCCATTCATGAATAACTTGATATTCAACACTTGATAGAAAAATTCTCATGACTAATGATACTTTAAAAATTTCCTTTGACATATATATATCATTCATAAATACAAAAGTAACAAGGTCTAATTTCAAATATTAGTCTTATAATCCAATCTTTTGATCTTAGTACACATAGTTAATCCAAAATTTGATAAGTCATTTTGGCTTCAACATTTTAATCAGTTTTACTAATAGTAAAACCTTATTCAAAACATGTATAGCACATATAAGTACCAAAAAAAACACCATGTATATTATATAATTCCACTTAGGGTATAGAGCCTCAAGGTACATTACACACTTTTTCCAAACCTAGTTGTGCAAATCTTTTACATGATTATATACCTAGGTGGGGTGCTTGAAAATTTTGAAAAGTGTGAGGGACCCTAATCATCGATGGTCAGGGTGTCCCTAGAGTGAACCATATGGATTTGATATATGGGGAGGATCATGTATATTTCCAGTATCATTAAGGTGGATTTATCTATGGGCCACTATACTAAAGGGTTCTTGAGGATAGATGTTTATTGACTATGATGATGATGGTTGTATCTTGCTTCACACTTCCAAATTCAAGAAATGATCAATTATCATACCTATTATTAGGGGTGTTGGTGGAGATTTCATGAGGGAGGACCATGTTTTAGTGGGCCCTATTATTACTGGTCCAGATCTATTTGGGTTTGTTCTCCATTACTAGGTGTATGAGCATATATGAGTTTTGAGACCATTGGGGCTACCTTAGGATGGGTATGCTTTGATAGACTATAGAGTGGGATTCTTGAGATGAATAGGGGATTATGAATTTATAGGGGTTAGCAGTGGTTCTAGAGACACAGATTGGTTTAGAGATGCTTTAGAGGGTTTGGTGGTGGGTGACATAGTGTGGAGTCCATATGTGGGTTGGTCAAGGTGGGTAAGGTATAGCTTTCACATGATATCACTATAGAACTGGTGTTAGAATTATGGGAGGTAGGATGGAAAGATTGAGATTATCCTATTTAAATACATATGGAGATAGTTTGTCTTGGTGTACGGGATCCCACCAAATTTTCCATGATAAAAGAGGGAGGATGTAGAGTTCTTGCTCCCAGAGTCATAGCTGTAGGACATTATGGTAGACTATGAGGATCTATTGGTAAGAGATACCATTGATGATGCAAGTGTTTCATATGGTTATTTAGCATCGTACCAAGCCTAATATGTAGTGGCTAATTTTGGATGGGATGATGTGGGTTGATAGGCTATGAATCTAGATCCAATTGGGGTACCAACATAGGATAAATAGGCAACAATAGCACTAGCAGTATCATAGGCCTAGATTATAAGGTTACAAGGATAGGTATCCAATTTTCAGGGTCAAATTATCACCTTAAAAGGGTAGGTTACCACATTTACCAATAGGTGAGATCAAGCAAGGATCTCTCTTGGGTTAGTGATGTAGGAGGGAGATACCCTAAGATAGAGGGTAGGAGTGGCAGCAACATCATCAAGAGAATCACTAGATATGATTTTAATGACATGGTACATATCTATCATTAAGGAGTTGAGGTATTATGATGTCATTGTTCTATCTTAGTTTCCATTAGAGATGTAATATGGAGAGTATAGGGCCAGTTTAGCAAGTGGTCCATTGATAACTACTCTAAGACAGTGGGCCACAATAGTGAGTCAAGTAGGAAAATTAGGGGGACCATCACTATATTTTAGTGTGGGTATTGGTATAGGTATATGTATAAGTGTATGTGGATCCATTGGTAGTGGTATCTTAGGGGCTTGACATTACATGGTTTTTTATGCTATAAATATATGTACATTATTTTGATATTATCCTTCATGCTGATGATGTGAGATGTATATGATTGAAAGTGACATGGATACATATGACATGTATTTTATTATTGAATACATGATGTATATTTTGATTTTGCTAAGGGCATGATTATTATTCTAGTGTTATGATGTTAGAGATATTTATTGATGTTTTATGATGATGATGATGATGATGATGATGATGATGTGATGATGATATTATCTTAGGCATGTACTATTTTAGATATTTGATGAGTGTATAAGATGTTTTGTTCATTTGATGGATATGACATATATCATTATGGATGGATTTTGATTATGGCTATGTGATGATGTAAATATGATGTGGTTTGTGGATAGGATGTTTAATTATGTTTTATTGATGTAGTTGATTTTATGGTGTGTGATGTGATGTAGCATATGGATAATGTTTATGGTGTATATGGTAAATGGTAGATGACATAGTTTATGTTGTTAGTTTATATAATGTTTTTCATAGATGGGATTATAGATATGTGGTTATTGTTATGGATATGTTTTATGAAATTTATGGTTAATTAGTTTTAATGTTTATGAATGTGCATGATGTGTGTTTTGATATGAGTAAATGTTAAGATGTTCATGCCCCATTCTTTATGAGATTATATGTAGATTTGTGGTTTAGGTAGATGAGGATATGTGAATAGACAATATGTTTTATCTTGTTTTTTTTATAGATATGGTGTTTTGAAGATTATAGATGATGCATGTGATGATAAAATGAGGGAATTAAAACATGTTTTGTGATTAGATGTTTTAATTTTATATGTTAATAGTTTTAGGTGATTGTTTGTGTATACATAGTGGATGATGTGTTTGTTTATGGACATGATCATGGAAAGGATGGTTTTGATTATGGTTTGTGATTGTGTGATTTATGATATATATATGTGTGTGTGTGTGTGTGTGTGTGTGTGTGTGTGTAGATATATATATATATATATATATATATATATATATATATATCTACACACACACACACACACACACACACACACACACACACACACACACACACACACATACATACATACATATATATATACATATATACATGCATAGATGTATATACATATATATATACACACATATATATATACATATATATGTATATATATATACACATATATATATACACATATACATATATATATATATATATATATATATATATATATATATACATACACACACACACACACACACACACACACACACACACACACACATATATATACATATATATATACATATATATATATACATATATATATATATATACATATATATATATATATATACATATATATATACATATACATATATATATATATATATATACATATATATATATATATATATATATATATATATACATACATATATATATATATATATATATACATGTGTGTGTGTGTGTGTGTGTGATGAGGATGTTGTTGATGATGTGATTTTTATTTAGGTGCTTAGATAGGATATGGTTCATAGTGTTGTGATGTATACTAATTAGCATTGTGATGAAAAGGATGTTTTGAATGTTTGGATATGATATGTGATATAATGAAGACACATAAAGTAAGTGTAAATAATAAACTAAATGTGGGAAAGGGATAAAGATTATGAGACACCCATCCACCTGAAAAGGCATGATGTGTTCATTGGTAACAGTAACAAAATTGATGTCAAACATTTGCTTAATGAAAATAAGCCTTTTGATGGCTTTACATGATCATGACTTGAAGGAAAATATGATATCATGGTCACATTGTGTCAAGTAAGCTCATAATCCATTGATTTATAGAGGGTATAAAGGGAAAGTAGGTGATAGGGAATTTGAAGGGAAGTGGGTGATATCATAACCTTATGTGGGTTAGCTTTCCCCTTATATAGGTGACCTCAAAACCATAATAGACAAGTCCATGTATTAATACAATGTGTAGATTGATTGATGTGGGAAGTATACTAATGCCATATATAAAATCCGATTGTGGCTTACTTGCTTTAATTTTGACATAGGGTTATTTTTTTCTTTTTTTGTTTTGATAAAGCTAGTAAAGCTAATCGATGCAGGAATCTTTAAATGATTGATTTGACAAACTTGACTTAACCATCCTTCAATGGAATGGTCTAATGTTTGAATTTGTTTTTATGTAGCTATCCCTTAAGGGAGTAGTCTATTTTAAGCATTTTTTGTTGAGAAATTATCCTTCAAGGGAGCAGTCTACAATGTTAGAGATATTGAATGAAGTGATATGTTGGCATCCCATTTTGGTTTTGAATTCTAGGTTTAGACATGGACAAGTCTATTATATATTAGAGATCTACCTTTATGGAGGCAAGACTTTTAGCATAAAAGGTTAATGATAGATGAAGGAAAGTGGGTTGAGAGATAATTGATCATGGGATTCCATCTGATTAGACATGAAAAGTATCCATGAGAACCATGTCATGGGTAGAGTCATGGTATCCATGCATAGGATTAGGCTATAACTATGATGGATAATCACATGGTTCTATATTTTAATCAAATGTCTTCAAAAATAATAGGGTGAAGGTATAAGTAAAGTGGGAATCTCACAAACCAAGGGATGAGCTTAAGTTAGACAAAAGGTGAATGTGACCCCTCTTTAACAATAGAAAGGACATAGACACAAATCATTGAGAGGATCAGGTTCTAATTTACCTTTAAAAGAAGACAAATGATAAGCTCTTGATCCAAATTTATGGGTTATGATGTAGGTTCCAAGCTAATTGAAAGCAAACTTGCCCCTTTTAATTTTATTTATATTAGTTACATGTTGGTTTTCCTTAAGGATGAGGTCTCTGATATTGAATTCTCATATTTTCATATGTTTGTTGTAGGCATGCTTGATTCATTATTGATAGACATGAAAATGGTTAAGTGTGCTGAGTTAATGTTTGTCAAGGAGTTCAAGATGTGCAAGACATTCTTGATGATAATTGTTTTTGAAAATAATCTCATGAAATGATATGTAAAGATAGGGAATCTGAACTTTGAGAGGTAAGACTACCTCTACACCAAAGACCAAAGAGAAAAGGGTATCACCCTTAGAGGTTCAAATTCTAGTGTGATAGGCCCATAAAGTAAAAGGGATGTACAAGTGTTAATCCACTAACTACTTTGGTTAGCATTTTGTTGAGGATTTTGTTAGAGGCTTACACCTATCCATTTACTTGTGGGAGATAGGGTGAGGAAAAGCTTAACTTTATGCCAAAATAATCCTAAACACCTTGGACTTTATTATTTTTAAAAGACTTTCCATTGTCAGTGATGATCTTATGGGGAACACTGAAGCAAAAAATGATATGGTGATTGATGAAGTTGATAATATTTTTGGCTTTGGTTGAGATAAGCAGAATGGCCTCCACCCATTCGGTGAAATATTCAGTGGTGATAATGATATATTGGTGTCATTATGAATAATGAGGATTGATTTCCCCAATAAGATCAAGACCTCATTGTGATAAGGTCTAATAGTCTTTGGTTACTTGAAGGACATGGATAGGTGTGTTATGTAAGTTAGCATGTTGTTGACATTTGATACACTTCTTTACATAATCACACAATCCTAGTTGAGGGTGGGCCAATAGTAGCCAAGGCTAAAGATACATTTAATGATGGCTATGCCACTAAATTTTCCCTCATAGATACCATCATATTTTCCTTGATAGCATGGGAAGCCTCATAACTATGCAAACAACAGAGAAGGAAGTTGTCAAAGCCATGTTTGTAAAGGATTCCCCCTAGTATGGTGTAATAAGAGGTACTCTAAACAAAGGATCTTTAGGTATTTATAGAGAGATTAAGAGGAATGATGTCAAGATTAAGGTAGTTAAAAGTTTGGTCATATAATATGTCAGAGGGAGATGTTTCTACATTACAAATGGTAGGAAGGTCAGAATTGATATATGGGGGTATGATAAAATGATGGATGGTGACAAATAGTTTAGACTCGATAGTTTGAGATGGGACTTGGGAAGTGAGGGAAGATATCATATCCAAAAAATTGTTGGTAGGTTAAGGAACTGACTGGATAAGATAATTCTTAAATGATGATAAGACTATGTTGACTAAGAGTTTGTACTTCTATAAGACATCATTTTTACATTGGTAGGATATATTAACCTAGTTGATAAAAAGTTGGGAGTCATCTAAGATGCTAATGGTCTCAATGCCCATGGCTAGAGTGGTTTGGAGACCTATGATGAGGGATTCATACTTAGCCATGTTGTTGGTATACTCAAATTCAAGATTAAAGGAAAGGGGAAGAGATTCACCATTAAGAGGAATGATAATAACTCCAGCACCCCCACCATGTTATAATTCGGAGCCATCAAAAAACATGGTCATTTAATAGGTGGGTTCCTTTTGAGAAAGAGTTGTGATGGACTCATTTAGAAAGGTAAGAAAAAGTGGTTGATTATCTAGTAGTGGAAAATTAGCCAACTGGTTAGTGATGACTTGTCCTTTAATGAAATTTTTATAAACTAAATCAAGATTAAACTTAGCTAAAAGCATGAGCCACTTAGCCATATGTTGATTTTGGTATGGTTTAGAGTGCATGTACTTGAGTGGGTCAGTATAAGTAATGACATTGGTTTTGTGATTAAGAAGTTAGTGATAGAGTTTAGAGGCCACAAAGACTAAGCTGAGGCAAAGTTTCATAGGGTGAGTATACCAAGTCTCATATTCTATAAGTGTGCGGCTAATGTAGTAAACAACTTATTCTTTGTTTTGTTCATCATGATGAGTGAGCATTACCCCTAAGGAATGGTCCATGGTGGATATATAAAGATAGAAGGGTTGGTATTCTCTATGAGGGGTGAGGATGGGTAGAGAGAGAAGGTACTCCTTGATTGAATCAAAGGCTTGTTGATATTCCTCGATCCACTTAAAAGAGGTGTCTTTCTTGAGTAGATGGTGAAAGGGTTGACATCTATCTAATAATTGGGAAATGAAATGATGGATGGATTGGAGCTTCCTCTATAGGCTATAGAGTTGATTGATGTTGGTAGGAGGAGGCATCTCCAATATAAATTTAACTTTGGTGGTATCTACTTTATTTCCTCAAAGAGAGATGATAAATCCAAGCAGCTTTCTATATAAGACCCCAAAAATACATTTATTGGGGTTGATCCTAACATGATAATGTATTAGTCAATCAAAGATGATTGCGCGAATGGCTAGGTGATCCTTGCAGTGTTTGGATTTACCAAGGAGACCATCCCCATAGTCCTCTATAATTTATGAATGAAATCATGAAAGATATAGGTCATGGCACACTGATATGTTTCTCTTGAATTTTTTAGACCAAAAGGCATGACCTTATAGTAGAAGGTTCCCTAAGGAGTGATAAAAGAATTTTTAAGCTGATATTTGGGAGTAATCAAGATCTGATTATATCTCAAGAAATCATCCATTAGAGACAACATCTCATGGCCAGTAGTAAGATTAATAAGATTGTCAATGTTCGATAAAGGAAGGTCATCTTTGAGACAAACAAGGTTGAGACTTGAAATTCAATACAGAGGTGAAGTCCCCTTGTGGGTTGGGTGATGGGAATGATGTTAAAACCCCATTATGGGTAGTCGATGGGTTGGATGAAGTCAACAGATAAGAGATGTTGAAGCTCTTCTTTGACGAGAAGGGCAATGTGAGGGTACATAGTCTTCTATAATTTTATGAATGAGATCATGAAAGATATAATTCATGGCATGATGATATGTTAGTCTTGCATTTTTTAACCAAAAGGCATGACCCTATAGTAGAAGGTTCCCCAAAGACAGTTAAAGAAATTTTTATGCTGATTTTTGGGAGAAATCAAGATATAATTATATCTCAAAAAATCATCCATAAGAGACAACATCTCATGCCCATTCATAAGATCAACAAGATAGTCAATGCTTGATAAAGGAAAGTCATTTTTAGGACAAGAAAGTTTGAGATCCTAAAATTTAATATAGAGGCAAAGTCCCCCATGGGTTTGATAATTGGAATGATGTTAAAACCCCATTGTGGGTAGTCAATGGGTTGGATGAAGTCAATAGATAAGAGATGCTAAAGCTCCTCTTTGACTAGAAGATCAATGTGAGGGTACATCCTATGAATTTTTTGCTGAATTGGCTTAACCTTCAGATGGGTGAAAATATTTTGGAGGGAAATATAAGGGTCAATTCTAGGCATATCCTAATAGGACCAAGAAAATGTGATGATATGGTCACATAGGAAAGAAGGATAATCTTGTTGTTCCACAAAATTTAAAGATTGGTTGATCTTGATAATACAAGGGTTATCTTGAGTACCTAAGTTAACATCAATAGTGGATTTTTTTAGCATGGTTTGGTTCTCAAGAGGAAGAGATTTATGAATATAAGAATCCCCCACACTGAGGTAAGTAAGAATGTAGTCATCATCTTGATGTTGAACAGTGTCGATAGTAGGAGAATCATTCTCTACCATTTCAAGATGGATGAGGGGAAGATCTTTGTTTGGTCATCTTTTTGGTAGGTTAGAGGGCCTAACTAGCAGTATTGATTAAAAAAAGTTAGGGCAAATGATGTCAAAATCCTTAGACTTCAAAGGAGGTTGGTTTGGTGAGAAGGAGATGTATTCCTCAATAGTAATAAGGGGTTTGGGTAAATTGGTAGGTTATTTAGGTGGCAAAAACCCAAGGCCAAACAGCTCATGTGGTTTTTGAGTTTTGATGATAGGTAACTTGTGAGGTCCATATTCATAAAGGCCAAAGTTGAACCCCTTTCAAGCACACTTGTGGAGGTATAATTTGGCAAAGGCCAATTTGTTTAGGTAGGAGAAATCAGTGGTAAATGTTCGAATGGAATTAGTGGTGAGAGTGAGAAGTGGTTGATCAACTCCCATATAGAAAAATTTCATTTAATGATTGGGAATCCTAAGGGGATGATGGTTCTAGCATTGAAATCATAAGAAGGTTCATGTTTGAGGTTCTCATACTCTTGAGGAGTTAGGAAAGTATCCAAGGATAAAAAGTGATATTTCCCAAGTGAGAGTTATTGGAATGTGGATTCTAAAGGGTCATCTATAGGAATTTAAGATGAAGGGATAGATGAGCTAATTAAAGCTTCATCAATTGTATGGGTGGGAGTGTTGTTTATTTTAGTTGGTGGTGAGGTGGTGTTTCTATCAGTTAATGGTGAAGTTGATGAAAGAGGAAGAAGAATGTTATTAGGCTGATATGTCATATTGTAAGAAGTAAAGGGACAAGGGTCAACTTTGATAGTAACAACTTGACCTACATGCTCAAATTTGACACACTAGTGTAAGGTAGAAGGGACATAACTCATGACATGGATCTAAGGGTGTTTGAGTAACACATTGTATTAGAATTCACCCTCTATAATGTAAAATACTTTGGGAATGGTATGAGATCCCAAATAGATATGGAGGATAATTGTCCCTAAGGTAGTGGGCATGGTATCATTAAAGTAGCAAAGGACTATTTCACTTTCTAACATGATGTTCTTGGGTAGCTGAATTTGGTCATAAGCATGGGAAGAGATAATGTTCATGATATCTCCTCCATTAATCATCACCTTTTTGATGTAGGTTTGATTGATGTATGTAGTGATGAAGAGGGGTGATTAGAATCTTGAGGATGGACAGGAGGTATTTGAAAACCATAAAAGGTGATGAAGGTTGAAAGTTGTAGGGCTCTAACAAAGGGTTAAAGAATTTGAGGGTCATTTGATTGAACCTATATAGATTGTAGAGCCTCTGTTAGTTCTTGATGATGGTGGGGTGAGGTTTTGATCAATTCATAAATTATCATCTTCATCGGTGTTTGATGAAGTTGTTTTAACATGATTCATTGGATGGATGTAGAAGGGTTGAAGGGAGAGGCTCTCAAAATGGACACTTTGGGTTTTGGTAATGGTGAAGGTGAGGGTGTAGGTGTTTGTGTTTGGTTAGAATTTTGAGGGGTTAAAGGGTATGTCCATGGAATGGACACTTTATATTTTTCCTTATCCTTTTATTAGGCCCAAGCCTGGGTAACCATATGAATAGTGTGTATTAAGGGAGATGTTGGGATAGATGATTGCTTTGATTCCTCCTCACTCTTAGGGGAGAGTGGAGGAGTAGGTAAGTGTTTGATAGGTTAATTGGGTAATGGGGTTGGTAATGGGGGTAAAAGAGGTTCATTTAATAATAGATCATCCTCATCATATAGGATATAAATAAGTACTTGGAGAGATTTCTAGTTCTTTATGTCATGTTTAGGTGCCATATGGTATGAACAAATCAAGTTATGATTGAACCAAGAGGGTTTGGTACTAGAATGCTAGAAGGGATTGATAGGTGGTAAGCAAAAGGAAGAAGTTTAAAACAACTTTTATAATATGGTTAAATATGATTCAATTAAATATGTTAGAGATGATGTGTTTATAGTCTTAGGGGTGGGAGCCTTCTTAGAAATAGGCTTCACCTTAGAAGTTATAGGTATTAAAGTGGTTCTAGTTGGTGATTGGGATTACATGGTTATCGTTGGTGTTGGGTTGAATGATCTAGAGGGAGCAGAGGATTTGGATGATGAGGTGTTGGATATAGGTGGGAAAGGATAAGTAGATTTAGTTAAAAATGATGGAGAACTAGATGGTTTGATAGGAACCATCATAGGTAGAGAAAAGGAAAATGGTTTACTAAAGGAAGAATAGGTAGTTGAGATGGTAGAAGGATGGGGTCCTAAGATAGAAGGTAAATGGGAAGGAGATGGTATGGGTCTAGTTTATGGTAGAGGTTTTGGTAACTCTACCTTATTAATTAGTTTTAGTTGGGGGTTTCTTTGGTGAACCAAATGGGGTTAAGTCCAACTTCAAAGAGAGATGAGTACAACTGGATGTGGGAATGATCCCTAAATTCTTAATAGGTTTGGTAAAAGAAGCGTAAGGTGATTTAGAAATGTTAAATAAAGGTGTTTGGGATGGTTTTCCTATGGTTTTGGAGGAAGAGGTGTTTGATTAAGATGTAATAAGGGGTTTAAGGGTGGATACAAGTGAGGTTGAGGATTTATATTTGTTCTAGTAAGGGAGCCCAAGATGATGCCAAAATGTGGATCTATCAAACTTTGGTTGAGAAGTGAACTCTATACTTTGCACTAGTCTATAAAAAGGCTTGTAAATGGGTTTCATTCCTTGGTCATTAGTTTCAAAGATTAAGCCCCAAAGTGGAGGGGAGGGAATGGTTACTCCATCTTTGTTTTTGATAGAAGGTTATAAAATTGGTGGTTGGGTGGATAAGGTAATCTCTTCTTTTGGGATGGTTTTCAAAGAGAGAATGGATCATTATATGATAGGGGAGGTAGGTGTGGTGGCCTCTACTGAAGGTAAAAAAATGGTTACTTCCTTTGTTTGGGTATCCAAATGAATGGTGGGAATTTATACTACTTAAATGGATGGAGTGGAAGAAGAAGAAACGGTTATGGTAAAAATTATCTCCTTTGGTGTTTCATCTAAAGGAGAGGTAGATAAAGCTATAGTCTCATCAAGTGAAGAGAGAGGGGTGGTTGATTCCTTCATTTGGGTATCCAAAGGAGTATAAGGTGAGTCCACTACTTGCATGAGTGAAATGGAGGAATAGGGGTTGAGGTAATGGTCTCCTCCATAATGGGCTCAGTAATAACAATGTTGATCGTGTGTTCCTCATGAGAGTGAGATGATTCTAGTTTATTGGCATGGTGATGGGTAAAAGGAGCATGATTTGGAAAAGGTTTGAAAAATATGTCAAGGGAATGATTAAAAGGTGCATTAGGATTATCAAATGCAAGTTTTCCACTATCAATTAAGCTTTGGATAAGACTTTTGAAGGTATTACATCTACTAACATCATTTCCAATAACTCAGTGAAAGGCACAATGGTCATTTTCATTATAACAACCAAGAATAGGGCAAGAAGCATCAAATTATTGAGGTGGTCTAATAGGTAGAAGTTGGATGACATTGGCTTTGAGAAATTTATAAAAAAATGATGCATAAGACTCCCTTATAGGAGTATATTGTTTTAGAGGAGCTCGATTTTGGTTCCAGTTTTGTTGGTAGGAAGGGTTGGAAGAATTGGTTTGAGGGGGTTGGTTGATAGTTGGTGGTGGAGTAGTTTTTAAGACCACTAAGTTCACAGATGTTTTTTTTTGGTAATGGAATGGTTGTATTGGTTAGTGATTTTGGTGGAAGGAAGGTCATTATTTTTAAATCTAGAATTCTTGTTTCATAGTGTTAATTTCCCCTCATCAATGGCTTTGATTTCAAGTTTGTGTGCCATGGTGAATGCCTCATCAAAAGTTTTGAAAGTTTGAACTTTAAGAGTGGGGGAATATGTTTGGCACAACCTTGAGAGAAGATCTCAATTATATCAGGTTGGGGTAATGAAAAATAAAGTTGGTTGATGAGACCTCTCCATCTAGAGATGAAATTGGCAATTGATTCATCATCAAATTGCCTAATAGAATAAAGGTTAGTAATGGAAACCTTTTTAGATATATTTACTGAGAAATGTTCTAAAATGATTTGAGAAAGTTGAGAGAATGAAAATATGGATTGATTTTTGAAATAACTATACCAATCCAAGGTTGGCCCTGATAAAGATGTTGGGAAAGTATGAAGGAATAAATCATCATCATATGCAATCAAATAATAAGAATGATGAAATGCTCTTAAATATTGTTGGGGGTCCTCCTTGCCTTGGAACATGGAAAATTTGATTAATTATTATTGAGGAGGATAAAAATTAATAGGAATAAATGGATGAATGGGTTCATTACAGATTTGATCATAGGATAAAAGGTTATGAGACCTGGAGATAAATGATTCTAGGTTGGTCATATTGTCCATTAACATCTTGTCCAAGTTTTTCTGTGGCTAGGAAGATACATAATTAGGTGGTAAATTTTGTTGAGTTTGGGTTGTATTAATGTGTGGATATGTGGTATAAGATGTTAAAGAAGCTACATATTGGTATGTGGCCATAGGAGGTTGAGATGATGGCACATAAGGGTTGATTGGCACAAACAGTTAGGTAGAAGATGTTATGTATCCTTGTGGGTTAGGAACATATTGGTAGGATTCCATGGGTACATATTGAGGGCATGATATGGGTTGGTTTATAGGTATATTTAGGTTGGTGGATGGTCTCATGGATGTAAATTGGGTTGGAGGTATGAAAGTACTAGTTGGTTGTTGGTGAGTGGTAACTCTAGTGTTAATGGGTGGAAGGGTTTGAGGTATGGAAAGTACCAAAATTTGAAGTGGGGTAGAAATTGGTGGGTTGGTTGAAATAAGGGGAATGGTATAAATATGGGTATAATATACCCCCATAGTAGGATTAAATGTAATAAGAGGTAAAGTTGATCCAATGTTGAAGGTATCGGTTGGGGCTGCAGCTGTTTGGTCAGTGGTTAGGATGTTGGATGGAGTTTGGGGGGTTGTAATAGATGGTATGCTAGAAGAAGTAGAGGCTTGGGTTAACATGGGTTTGGTTGAGGTACCACCCACCAAAATATGAGGAGGCATACCATAGGGTGAATCCATAGAAGGAGCTAGCGTTAACATTATCTCCTCCACAGAAAGAATTGAAGCAATAGGGGTACGGTTAGAAAGGGTGTTAAGGTAATGTTGAAGATCCATGGGGTTATTATCAAGGAAGGTAATTAAATCCACATCACCATTAGAAATAATCAGAGGCCCGATAGGAGGGGGAAATGAGGAAAACCCTCAACATCAAAAGTATACTCCATATAAGAGGAGGAAGAAGTTGGTTATTGATTGGTTTGATTCCTCAGCTTTTGTCTAGTAAATACCATGAGAGGAATAGAAAATAAATTAAAAAAATCACAATTCAAACATAAAAAAAGAAAAAAAAGGATCTCAATGAAATAAAATATACACTAAAGTGAATTTAACAACTTAGGATTCTGTTTAAATCACTTTTAACTTATGCCTTAAAGAGTGTGAAGAGGAAATTTGGTTTGTAGATTAGGTACTAAAGAATAAATCTAAAGTTAGTTTTAATTTGTGTTTAGGTGCTCAAGAGAGAAGTTTGTATTGATCTTTAGTATGTGGCTTGATATTGGGGCCTACCCACTCACTTCACACACCACAATGATAAAGGTGTTGGGTGTTTAGCCAAAATATACTAAATTTTAGAGTTTATACTCAACCAGAGAGCTGAGTTGGTTCTCACCTTGGTAATGACCTCCA
Source organism: Torreya grandis (assembly GCA_037957365.1). NCBI lineage: Eukaryota > Viridiplantae > Streptophyta > Pinopsida > Cupressales > Taxaceae > Torreya > Torreya grandis. Next base: position 4,052,087 of record JARHVA010000822.1, on the reverse strand, counting down.
AATAATATTGTCAAGAAAGGTTAAGGTTTACCACTAGGTGATGAAATCCTAGTTGGGTCTTGTCTCAAGTTTATTTTGATGTGTTGATTTGTTATGTGGTTTGGAAAAAGTGTGTGATATAAGAGTGAAATATACAATTAATTACTTTGATTTTAAATTAATAGATGAACTCAAACAAAAAAGAAATCAATGTATGCAAAAGGTTTATTTTAAGCCCAAAATAGATTTAGATTTCATTGCGTGAGTATAGAATAAAGGAAGAAAAAGGGATATTATGTCCCATTAGACGTGCCAAAATGTTTCTCTTAATTTTTGCTCATTTCTAAATTTGAAAGCAAGTAATGAAACTAGTAAAAGGGGTGTGTAATGGAATCCCTAATAAAAGTGAACACATGATCCAGATAATGATATGAACTCCTCTTTGTCTTAGAAGGAATAACCTACAAATAAGAAATACACTGGAAAAGGGGTTTGTTAGTGAGATAGTTGAGTGGACTACCTAGCATGAGCTAGATTCGAGAAGTGTAAGCTTGTTAAAAGGTTTTCAATCCACTATTGATAATAATTAAGTTAATATAAATGAAAATAAAGGAAAGTTGCATTCAATAACATGAAAGTAAATGTACGTAAGAAGTAAAGTAAAATGCTTGTTAAGGAAAAGGACTAAAAATAACAGAAATGGGTCAATACTCCTACTAAAAATAGTTAGGGTCAAGTTTATAAAATCAAGGGAGGCTCTATGCACAGGTAGGAGCATAGAAATCAGGGTTTGGTTGGGGTTAAGGGGTTGGAAATAACTTGTTATTTTGACACAGTGACCAATTCCAATTGGGGGAACCATTGGTGGCTGGGCTGACTATCAGTGGTTAGGTGACCATCGACAATCGAGGTGATCATCAATAGTTGGGCTAACCATTGGTGGTTTCTTGTGTATCTTTGGGAATGTTCATAAAGAGAGTTACAAATTGAATAAATGACTAGACAGGGGTTTGAATATGGGTTTGGTTATAAATAGAAGGTTAGAAAGTAATTTTGATTAGTTTAAGGGGTTTTAGAAATGAAATAACATAAATAAAAACAAGTATGAAGTTACCTTCAACTTGATAAAAGGTTGATGGAAGGCTTAAGCAATCTAACTAGAGTGATAGTACTTTGGCCTTTGAAAGTGATTCAGACAGAGGTTTGGTTCTCCATTATTGTTGCTTGCTTGTTGAAGGAATGTTGAATAGTTATATTCAAGATAGATTAGACATAGATTTATAGATATTTTTCTCCTCTTACTTATCTCCTTTTATAGGATGAAGTTATTAATTGTGTAGGAGGAAATCACTAATTAGGTAGAGGAAAAAGTTGTTATTTATGATGATTTAAAGCTAGTTGGCATCACATAAGGGAAGTTTCTAAATTATTCCATGCTTATCTCATATACAGTTGGAAGTGGATTTAAAGCATGCTTGAAGACCTGACCATCAATGGTCAAGTTAACTATTGATGGTTAGGCTAACCGTCAGTAGTCAAGGGTCTAGAGTAAAATAGGTGAAAGTAAGTTAAAAGGAGGTGGATTAAAAGGTTCTATTAAAGGTGTTAGGTTGGGGGTTTAATAGGTTCAAGTTAGTAATTGAGGTTAATCAATGAGGTGATCAACTAGACTCAGATTTGGATGAAAGTTGAGGTACTTCAACATCTAAAACTAGCATGTGAAATTTTTGAGTGTCTACACTCATCACTATAACTTGTTTATCTAGAACTATCAGTTTCCCTTGAAGATCAGTCATGGTAATTTTGACCTTCAACACATATATAGACATCTTAAATGAATTCCAATGTATGTATATGATCTTATGAGATCATTAGACCATTCTTAGATAGAAATATAATATGGGAAAATGTCAATATTGGTCTTGTAAACTAATCTCATAACCTCATTATACATAGACCTTACTAAGTTAGACAAGTCAACTTATAAGCAACATTTTCACTATAGCCTATGACCTCCAAAACTTATACCAAACATGAGAATGTATGAAAATTATTGAAAAATAACTCTATACATTTGGATCCATCACTATTTCATGATAACACATCCCTAATCATCTTCTCACTAATGCTTGGGTTTTTCACTATTTCCACCATTAGGCCTATTAGCAACTGGTCAACATGGATGACAAATTTAACACACCTAAGGGATAAAACCTATCTAAAAACTACCATGGACATCAGATATAATTATCAACCTTTTCCATTCAATTCACATATTTTGACTTGGTCAACTATGATTATTATAGCGAATCTTTGAGAAACTAGCACTTTCTTGTAGGGTCTACTCACACACCTAATGACTCAATCACACCAGGAGGTGCCTAGGAGAGATGCCTACAAGTTCCAATAGTTTTTATAGTCATTTAATACCAGTATGGGATGTTTTGATTAATATATTTCACATTGGGTCATTATTAGTGTTCTTTGAGGATTTTAACCATATTCTACTGTTAGCAATCATTCATAAAGCTTAGTCTGTCATTCCAAAAAATAATGCCTTAAATTTGAGCTAGGACCATTCTCCATATACCATGAATAAATTAGGTTTCCATAAAAAATATACATGTGTCAATAAACACATGAAAGTCATTCTCAAGTTGAGAAACCTTCAATTTGTGCATTGAGAGACCTTAAAACACTTTTTCATGCCTTTTCTTTCAAACCATGACTTCAAAATTTGTCAACATGATTAATAAAAGATATCATAACTTTGAAAACACTCACTTGTCCATAATATCCTTGGAAATATAACCTCATACCCCATTAGGTCATATTTTATCTCTTTGTTTGTTTAGACCTTAACCTGCAAATCACATTAGTTCTTAAAACTGGCCTTCATGCCTCTTTCCATGTTCTCTATACCTAACTCACATACTCAAGAAACATGTATCATTATCAAATAATTTCAAACATACTTCATATGCCTTAACAACAAATCATGATTCCTCATTAGACCAAGCAGGGTTTAGAAATGGTTTATTTGCAGACTTATACTTAAGGTCTTACCCATTTAGGCTCACCTTGAAACTCTATTGAGTAATCTAATGCCTTATATGCATACTCAATCAACCTTATAAATCCTATTATGCCTCTATGAATCCATATCAACAAGTCACCATGCTTAAACCTTCTTATTAGGACTTTATAGGCCATGACTAGCTTCTCAAGTAATTGAAACTTGGCAATTGACCTTGAAAGATTACTTAATACTTCTACACATTTTTCACATTCCTTTCATGATCCTAAAACAATGTCATACCTATGCACATACCTCTTCATGCTCAACATGCACATGATCATGATATGACTATGTTTGTTATGATTAGGCTTCTCAAGATACCTTGTCTTCAAAGACTAGTACTCAAACATGCTTACCTTAATGATGATATCAAAACAATAACATTCATTAGTCATCATTCTCACACTATTGTAATAGTCTTGATAATAACCAATATAAGAATCATTAGGCTACCTATAAATTGTCTCTCAACATAAGAGACATTAGGTTGCCTTTAAATTCTCTCCTTGACCTATTTATTGATATCAATGACATCAACCTTGACATCAATGACATCACTTCTTAATAAAATACCCTTTTGTCATTGATGTAAAAACATTCTTTAACCTGGTCACTCTCAACTCCCCAAATATGGTTAGTCTCCTTCAATAAACTTTCTCCCCCTTTGACATTAATAACAAAGGGTCATACATACTACAGCTTCTAAAACTACACCTTTTTGAAACAAAATCTCAATACACAAAACTATGAAGCATTATAGGAACATGTTCCCCCTTACTCCATGCATACATCCTTCAAATGAACTCAGATTAAAAGACCACTTCTCAACATAGATCAAGTTCAATCAACAACTTGAATAGCTGCCCCTCAAATTGAAGAGTGTCTCCATGAAGCCTAATGGAGTTACCCCTATCCATAGGGAACTAAAACAACACAATCTTAGGATATTTCCAAATCTCCATGTTCTCACAAGATTGAATATCCTTTAGTATCCTTTTAGGCTTAATTTCCATTATAGGCATGACCTCTTCATCAACCCTTTGATCATCAATATGAGCTAATAATAGTTATTCTTGACTTTATTTCACATTTAAAGTATGATTTTCCATAGTAAATAGTCCACTTGAGCTTGTAGATTGATCATGACTCATCTTTATATCTTTGGTTTTCATACATTCATTTTCCTTCCTTCTATCACTCTAGAGGCTTCAAACCTCTTATTTTGACTTGATAATCTTCTAACTCTATTAAGAAAGAATCTTGCAATGTGTCCTAAATTATGAAAATTATAGAAAACCACCTCATTCATACCTCTTGATTGATAATTCCTATCATAATCCCATGCATATCCATTTTTAGAGAGTCTTCTACACTCTCTTGCTCTATGACCAAATTGATTGCATGTATAGTAGTAACCATTGAATAAATTAGCATAATTTATAGCATTAGGTTGTCTAATTGGTATTTTCATGTTGGACTTGTCTTCATTATCTTTATATACTTGAGCTACCTTCTTTTGATCTTATTTGAATCCAAGACCTATCTTCCCACTTATAGATTTTTGACTACTCAAAATGTCATCTAGAGCCTCAGTGTTCTTTTCAAACTTTATAATGATCTTCACCTTGTTAGATGCTTGATACAACTCAAATTTTAAGGATTCCATCTCATCTCCATACCCGATGAATTCTTCCTCTTTATCCTTTATGTTTGTAGTGACTATCTCGATATGTGATTCAATCTGATTAATGTTCTCATCATACTCCTTAGATGTGTTACTCAATCTCTCCTCAAACAAACTAATCTGCACTTCATAGTCCTTAACTAATTATCTTAGTGTGTGATTCTTTCTTCTTTGAAATTTTAATTCCTCTAGGGCACGTACCAATTTAACCTCAAGGTTTACTTCAGCTTCTTCTTCATATAATTCTACATCAACCATAAGGATTTTCCCATTTAAACAACCATCATTATCTAATTCTATGGCCATGAATAAGGTTTCATTATTATCATGTTTAAATTCATTACTACCATCATCTCTATCAGATGTACTTGTGTCACTTACATAAGATGAGTTATTATCTTCTTTAGTGTAGAAACTAATCTTATTTTTGAATGACCATTTCTTACCTTCAAACATCCCAAAATATTTCTTGTTATTTTTAGGCTTATAGACCTTCCTATGATCTCCATGTTATTCATCATGCTCATTTTTATCCTTTTTAAGTCACTTTAATTCAAAGTGACCGATCTTACCATAGTTGAAATATTTGGAAGGCAACTTACCCTTTTACTTACCAGATCAAAACCTCAACTTTCTAGCAAACATAGTTATTAGTTCATCATCATCAACACCTAAAAAATCCTCATTATTGACCTTTTTGACTTTTATCTTATTCTCAACCTTTAAATTTTCTTCCTTTAGATTTCTTCCTTCATTTTTTCTCATCTCATAGGAAGTAAAGATGCCATGAAGCCCATCCTTTTCAAGCTTGTTTAAATATTGTAGTTATTCTACTATAGAAATCTTAGAATCAAACTGATGATCTAGTGATATTAATACCTTTTGAACAAATGTAGATTATTTCACTTATCTTAATCCTTTAATGACATTAACAACTTCATCATCCTTCAATAGGTAAGATGCAATTGTTTCATCTTTGGACTTTAAAACTATCTCTGGTGGGTTTTTAACTTGGCCATATTTACCTTGGTGTTTCCTTTATAGATAGTCTTCAATTTATCCCATATTACCTTAGATGACTTATAGTGTATCACCTTTACAAACTTTTTCTTTGATAGGCCACACAAAATGGCATTCATTGCCTTCGAATTTCTCTCACTTTATTTATTGCATGTTGCATCAATTGTTAGTGTAGGAGGTGAAATTTATCCATTCACGACTGACTTCCATATGTCATGGCCCATTGACATAAGATATGTCCTCATTATGATGCTCTAAAAAGCATAATTAGTCCCAATGAAAAATAGAGACTTATTAGTAGAAAACCCACCTTGAGCTTGCTAACTATCCATCCTCACTTATAGGATCTCCTTTAGGCTAGTAAGAATGATTCAAAGGACCTACTCTAATACCAAATGTTGGATAAAAATTATTCAGAGGGGGGTAAATCAATATTCAAAAACTTTCTTAACAATATCACTTAAGCAATCATGAAACATTCAAACAAGCATATAAATCTTGCAAGCATAAACAACTATCCACATAAACATGAAACATAAGAATACATCATATATGTGGAAAAACCTTAAGATGAATAACACCTAATATTATCTATAAATGGATTAAATTCATATAAGACAAACACCAAATTTAGTAAAGAACCAACTTCGCATAGAGCACCAACACCAACTAGCTAAGTACCAACTCATTTAGGCTTTAATAAGTACCCACTTGTAAGGAGGCACTTGTATACACATAATATTTTCAAATTTTTATCACTTACTAACACTTTGTATCTTATAGGAACCTATAGAGACTCAATCTCTCTGAGTGTATGCCTTAAGGGGTGCACCGAGAAAGTGGTGGGTAGACTATTGGTTCTTCTTAAGATTATTGTCCCTTTTTCCACTTTCCATATACATGTTTATCTATTAAAAACATTTAACCTAATCCTATTCTTCTCATTTATGCCCATTCCAGACATTTGACATACTTTATCCTCATTGATCCCTTTCACTAGTTGATTGTATTAAGTTTAATGGGTCAACCTTGTATATTTTTTAGCCTCTAATTACTCTACAGGGTCAACTAGGTCAACCTTGTACTATTTAGGGACATTTTTCATTAGGAGTTATTCTAGCCCTTTAGTCGACAGAGCTTGGACCCTAGTGACTTATCTCCTAAAAACATATAGGGTCAACTAGATTGACCTTGTACAACTGATATATTCGAAAGTATTTAGGGAAAGATCTACATATATATACAAGTTCATTTCCAACCATTTGAAAAGAGAGAATCAAAGAAGAATAAGTACAAATGAAATTTTGTTTATTGAACACTAGATTAGATTTACTTTCTTATTTATTAGAATAGAGTGAATATCAAACCTAAGAATATTTTAGGGTTGTTGCATGATTATGTTAGAATGTAGGCTTTGGAACCCTTTCTAACATGTTGTATTATGACAAGTGATCCCCTAATCAAGTCTAGTAGATCCCCATATTGGTCATACCCCTACTTAACAAATGTATTCCTGATTGAAAGTGTAGGTGTGCTCTATCTTCTGTAAGCTAGGATTGATTTATAGACATGATGCATTTCTGATTACATACATTCTAGTAAACACAATGTGAACTAACCCTTGTAGAATTCATTTACTTTTGTTTATTTCTTTCATCATTGTTATTATCATATATCTATCATACTGGATTGACTCTATCAAACAAGTATCTAACTTCCATCTCTATCTTTTTAGGAATAGGCAACTAAATTAACCCAAAATAATTTTTTTAGATTTATAGACATCTTCTTCAACCTACTAGGTTGACCTAGTCAACCCTATGCATTTTTAGGCATCCAGTTCAGCATACTAGGTCGACCTAGTCGATCTTATACATTTTAGGCACTCGGTAGTAAGTTTATGTAAAGCTTGATCAACCTAGTCAACCCAGTTAGCAAAATTTTCAATCGTATATCAAGGTTATTAAACAAAAATCTTCATTCTCTACATCTCTAATCCATAGATTTTCTTTTCTATTTCTCTATCTTTTTCTTTATAGTCTTTCCTTTTACAATTTGTAAACTTTAAAATTGATCTTGCACAGTCAACTAAGTCAACACTACTAACCTAGTTATATTTTATGTGTGTTATCTGGATAACTGGGTTGACTTTCCAACCCTATTCATTTTCAAACCTTGCTTTTATAATATAGGATCAACCCTATCGACCTTGTTCTATATTTTGTGCATACATTGTTGACTATATCAACATTGTACCTTGTTTACAAATTGGAATTAACCTTGTATGCTAGTAATTAATTCACACTTTATTTTCCTATTGCTTTCATGCTTAGAATAGATCACATAGATTGATTAGGTGGTTTTTAATCAATATTTTAGTTTCACTATGTTTTATTTTATGAACACATAACCAAATCACAAAATCTAAACAAACACTTCAACATTTATCTTTCTTAGGCCAACTTACTTGGATTTCATCACCAAAGGGAAAGTTGAATTGATGTTTTGGTCAAGTATAAAGCATGGTTAATGGTATATTATTACTAACACTTGACACCCTTATCATTGCAGTGTGTGAAGTGAGGGGGTAGGCCCTAATACCAATCCTATATCATTGCCACTATAGTCCCTTTCAGCCCAAACTTCCTAAAACCATCCTTAGATTGCTTTCTAGTTCCTTGCTTATGAACAACTTCCCATCAAACTTAAAATTATATCTTAATAATTTAACAAATTATTAGTTTGACCAACTAGTTAGATATTTACTTTCCAAGTTGATTGCTTGCTCTTTACTCAATAGTATTTTGTATTGCAAAAACTTACATTAGCCAATGTTGGTGGAAGGTTTTGTGCTATTTACTTTAGTTGGATTGGCCAATGTTGATCCAATAGATTGTTTTTTTCCTTTTATTTATCTCTTTTCAAACTAATTATAAAATTTATCTTGCTTCAATTAATAATCTATTATAGGCTTTCTAATTTTCCCTGTCTATTGTACTAGGTCAACCCTATCAACCTTGTACATTTTCTCAACCTCTATTTGTTGTACTGGGTCAACCCAATTGACCCTGTACTATTTACAAGCCCTTTTCACTCTTTTTCTAGCCTTTGTTCACTATAGGGTCGACCCAATTGACCCTATATTATTTATAGGCCTTATTTTTTGTGTTAGGTTGACCCAATCAACTCTGTACTATTTCTATCACTTCCTATCTCTTTGTTATTTTTTTCACCTCTTTTTTATATGGTTATGGAGTCTTCTCTCATCATGATGACATATATTCAATCTTATCTTAGTCAATAACTTTGCATAAATAAGGATTTGCATAATAACCTCACTTATTTTATTACTTCAAATGAAACTATCCAATTTCTTCTTTCACCTTCTCCCAAACCAAAACCAGTCACTACACAATGTAATGTCATTGAGGTCATTCATCCTAATCCTCCTCGCAATACCAATGTTGGGAATCCCCCTCCTATCAACACTAATACCCCTCATACAAACACCAACCCACCTATTAATATAACTCAACTATTTGTACAAGTCATACATAAAATGAACATCATGCAAACAACCAATCAATCTCAAATGATGACCATGAAACAATATTTATTTCACATGACTATTCAACCACCTCAAGTCATCATGTCGCAATCTAATCAAAATTTTGTCCCTCCTCCTCTTAGAGATGCCAATGGGAATATCATCCCTCAACTTGCTTTACATAATAAAACTCTTTAACATCTTCAAAATGAACCTTTAGCCCCATTAATTGCATCCATATATATTGGAAACATTTCTCCAACTATCACATATAATAGGACTAAGGACCCTACTATCTTTCTTAATTATTTTGGTAATCTCTAAAAAGAATGGGTCTAATTTAACATATTTGATACCACCACACTCTTATCCAAAACCTTTGTTGGTGATGCACTTGAATGGTATGACAAAATTCCTATACATTCCACCTCACAAATTGAAGATTTAATCAATGATTTAGTGAAGTAATTTCAACATGATGACCTTCCTAAAAATTACCTTAGTTATTTCATCAATTCTAAGTAACTTCCTAATCAATCTGCTCATAGTTTCATCAAATGATGGAATTCTCTATCTCATAAAGTGGACCATAACATGAATGATGATACTCTTTTAGAACTCTTTGTGACTTCTCTTAAGGCTCCTCTTTAATACAAAGTTTGAATATTTTCCCCTAAAACTTTAGAAGAAGCCTTAGACCAAGAAAAAAGGCAAGACTTTCTTATGATTAAATTTGAACCATCTCAAACAACTACTAAATCACCTTTTCAATCTTTTTCTCATAACATTGATGACTCCCAGCCTCCCCTCAAAATGGAGCATCTAATTCAACTAATTTTAACCCGACCGACCCTCTCTTGAGTCTAGAACAACTTAAAAAGAAATTTCCACCCTCTAAACCCATGATCTTTTATCCTTAAAAACCTCCTCTAAAATGGTACAATCATGATAAATTTTGTTGGTGGCATGCTACTATAGGTCATTATCTTGAGTCTTGTCATGATCTTCATCAATTTATTCTTTCGTTATTACTTGGTCCATATTTAAATCTTGATATTCTCAAAAAAAAACATTATCAAGACTATCTTCAAGCTTCTCAAAGTCAATTTCAAGAATCACAATCACCTCAACATCAACTACCTAATGATCAACATCAATTTTCCGATACCTACACCTCATCCACTAATTTTATTCAATCCATAGTTGATCCTTTTTCCTACACCAATAAGGAAAGGATAGCTAACATCAACAAATTTAAACATGTCATTGCATCCATTGAACCTCATCCTCTTAGGTCACATGAACTAAAAGAATACCTATTTCAAATGCCTACTCCAAAGCATATCATCCATGGTCCTCCTTTACCTCCTTATACCTCTTTTATACATCCTATGTCACATTCAACAACCCTAAAATCTAACAAACTAACACATTTTCCCATTTCTAATAGCTTATCTTTACCTCACACCACCTCACATGTTTAGGCATTTTGCGATGACGACCCATATGTCCCTTCAAACTTTGGGGCATCTTGTGATGCCCATCCCTACATCCACTTACCCATTAGTGCATCTTGTGATTCTTGTTCTTATTCCACAATGCATAATAACAAACACATTTAGCTTTAAGAAACCTTCTGAGACACATAGGCTTGTATTTCATATGCTCATCTTTGATACAGACATTGGCATAGATCTTACTTGTTCTTTTTGTCTTATGTTTATTTGTTTTTATGCACTTTTTTTCTTTTACATTTGTTTTATCATAATCATTTTTTCCTTTGGGTTCTCTTATTTTATTACTCATTACATCTGGCATTTGTTTTCATTTTGATCTCTTTTATTTTTGTATTTTTATGTCATTATTTTCCTTAGTAGATTTATGATCATTTTTCCCTTTATCTTACATGGTGATTTTACCTTTGATACTATATATTACTTATATTGTCATTATGTTTTCATATGATTTTCTTTCTTTATCATTGTTTTCTCTTTCTTTCTTGATTTTGTTTCAAAAATCTCTTCATGTGCCTTCATGATTATTTGTTTTCTTATCTCTATTCTTCACATAAAATTATCATTGTGACTTATTTATACAAACCATGTTCCCTTTGGTCTTTGTCTCCTTTTACGATGTGATCAGTTACAAACAATGCATCTCATTATACTTTCCCTTCACTGGTCCACCTTTGGATCTCCTTTTTCCCTTATTCCCTTTTCAAAAACTAAGCACATACATGGTTGAGATTTGAGACCACATGTTAGTTCATTATTAATCCTAAGTGTCCTAGTTAGTCTTTGTCTTTAGTTACTTAGCTTCCTTTAGCCTTAGCCTAAATCTCATTAGTTTGTAACACTACATCTCTCATGATTGATCATTCCAAATTTGTATGGAGAAATAATATTAAAAATCCATAAAAGTTAAAAGCCAAATCATTTTATAAAAGGAAATGATACAAAAGGCAAAAATAAAAATATTCTTAAAAGTCAATTCATAGTAAAAGACATGATTTAAAGCACAATTTCGTCTTCTAGTCAAAGCTCAAACTCCATAATTGACTTCATGATAGAGCCAAGGTACTTTGGGGTGTGATATGCTAGTAGATTAGAAAAGGATAATAAAAAATCTTTTAGTGTTAACTACTTTCTCACACAAGTACCCAATATTCACAATATACCAATGGCTCTTTAAGGGGTCCTAAGCAGTGAGAAACACATCGTGGGAAGGTAGGTCCATTTTAATTTTTCTTGTACCAATCTACCTTCATGATTTAATCTTAGTAGCACACTTATTTTCCTACAAATCTTTGTGTCTATAGTTAACAAGTTTCCTTTGTATATTGATGGTCACTAGTCACTTAGTGTCTTCTCATGTCCTTAGTATGCCTCTTGTCTCCTAAGGTATTCTAATAAGATGCCTAAGTCTTGTTTTTTACAGTCCCTTTTTAATTACCTATATCCCTCATATTTATTCTTGAGAAATATTATTTTTTCTACTGATCACTCCCCTTGGTATTTCATTTATGAGTTTCATTGTAAGACCATGGATAGGACTTGGTGTTCTTCATAAATTACCACCTTTTTATTTTTATTACCCACATCCTTTGTTACCTAGTTGTCCCAATTTTTCCAACCTAGTGGTTTTCTCTTTGTGAGTTGAAGTGTAAGACCATGGATAAGATCTAGCCTTCCTCACAAATGTTTCCAATAATACAAGTTGCAAATAGAATTACATGTGTCAAATATGAGATAAGATGTGATTGATTATGAAGTTATATGTCATTGGCATGCTTCCCAGCTTGATTTAGTGTGTTTTATGCTTACTTCATTTTTATTTTGATCTTATCTCCTTATTTTATGAGTGCATGTAATAATATAACCATTTTTTGAATTTTTCATACTTCCCATCTTGAATTAATGTGATAAATTTTAGACCAAACTTTTGCCAATTTTGTTTCTCTCATGTTTTCCAATGTGCTTTACTATGTTCTACAATCATTTGTCATTTGTTTTCAATCATTTATATTTCATTTTCAAATCATTTGTCATTCATTTTCCATATTTTTTTCATTTATTTGCCTTCAATATTCTAAAACTTGCCTTAACAATCCTAATTTTCCAATTTTCCTAAAAAACTTTGTTCATACTAAATACTATATGCCTATCTTCCCAAAATTTTAATTCTTGGCTATCTTTTATACTAGCTTCTACAGGTTAGCCTAATTTTATTCACATTGAACACCTTCACTTTATCTTAAAGTCTACTTCATTATATACAACACTAAGGTAGCTAAAGGTATGTGTTTTTCAATTGTGTTCTTTCATTTATCTTATTTGTTGCTTACTGCACTTTACTTAGCATCAATGTTTTGTGTTACTGTGTTATTTATTGAAGCACCATACCCTATTGCACTCATGTGACATGTGATGAGATTCGATTGGGGCATATGTATACACATAATATTCTCAAACTTATATCACTTACTGACACTTTATATCTTGCAGGAACCTGTCAAGTCTCAATCTCTTTGAGTGCACACCTTAAGGGGTGCATCAAGAAAGGGATGGGTATACCATTGGTGCTTCATAATATTTTTTTCCATTTTACCACTTTCCATCTACATGTTTTTCTCATAAAACCATTTACCCTAAGCCTATTCTTCTTATTTATACCCATTTTAGACATTTGACATGCTTTATCCTCCTTGATTATTGCCTTGACCCCTTTCACTAGTTGAGTGTACTAGGTCAACTGAGTCAACCCTATACAATTTTAAACCTTTGATTATTATGCAGGTTTGACTGAGTCAACCCTATACTTTTTAGGAATATTTTTCATTAGGAGTTGTGTTGGTCCTTCGATCGATAGAGCTTGGCCCCTAGTGACTTATCTCCCAAAAACATACAGGGTCGACTGGGTCAACCTTGTATAGTCAACATATTTGAAAGGATTTAGGGAAATATAAGCTTATATATACAAGTTCATTTCCAACCATTTGAGAATAGAGAACTTAATAATAATAAGTGTGAATGAACATTTTCGTATTGACCATTGTACTTGAAGAATAAAGCTTAGGGTTCCATACTTTCTTTGGAGATATGGATCTTGTCTTGTGGAGAAGTCTTTTGGATGCATAGATAAGTTGTATAGCCTAGAGATGATATTTATTTGTTATCCTTACATACCATAAAAATATATTGTGAATCACCTTAGATAATGGAGATATCAAGGCTTGGTGAGTTCATCTTCAAGGTAAGTATTCCTAACTTTATTTCTCCTTTCTAAGAGTAGATAGATAATGTAGTTGTGATTTTATCCCATGTATTAGTATTTTTTATACATTAACACGAGTATATGTATTATATACATGTTTAGTTTAATTTTTTTTTAACCACCACTTTGTGCCACAAGATTTGATGAGCACTGTATTAGATTTACTTTCTTTTTTATTAGAATAGAGTGAATATCAAACCTAGGACTTTTTTAGGGTTGTTACGTGATTGTGTTAGATTTTAGGCTTTGGAACCCTTCCTAAAATGATGTATTATGACAATTGATCCCCTAATTGGGTCTAATAAATCCCCATATTGTTCATGTTCCCACTTAATAAATGTATTCCTAATTATAAATGTAGGTATGCTTTATCTTCTCTAAGGGATTGATTTATAGACATGATGCATTTTTTATTGCATACAACACCAACCTCCTAGGTGAAGCATCATCACCAACTCATCCACATAAATATTTGATCACCTTCATGACACCTTGTTGTTCAACCAAATGATGATGACCACCTCTTCATCTCTTCACACTATTATCCCTCTCAACCTTCTTTCTAGGCTTCTTTGCTCAACTAGTCCTCTTCTTGATTTGATTAGGTCATATGACCTTGATTTTCATACATAAAACCTCTATCAAATATTCATCATAATTTATATATCCTATTTATATGGTATACAATACATCCTTCTAGCCACCAATCCTTTATTTCTTTCACTTATACTCTACTCACTCTAATAGGCCTAAAAATACCGTGTATATATACAAACCTCTTGCTCATATACTCCTTAGTAGGCCAAATACAATTAAAATCTTAGGTTAGACATGTAATATATATTAATACTTATTATAAACATTAATAAAATGTGATTTGAGTCTCTTTAGGTCTAACATACCTTAATTAATCCTTATTTTATCTTTAAGTCTCCTTTAAGACACGTTATACTTTGCCTTCCTTGGAACACTTTAAAACTAAACACACATAAAAACATATCATAAAACAATAAAATATACCTCTATTAATTTAATCTGGGCTCCATTACATCTTTTAAGTCCAATCATCACTTGAAGCACACCATTTGTATTGTTCACAATCAAGTTTGTGCATATCCAAAAAGTCTATCTTGAACTACTAAAGATTAAACAAAAATTAGATTTTAAAAAAATGAAAATAAATCACATATTCAAAATATATATTACCTTAGGTTCATCACCATATGATTTATACATCACAACTTAAGGCAAAATGACTCAAACCCTTCTTTACAAATAGCCTACTCAAAACTGCCAAAACACTCCAAAACCCAGTCATGAACAAATTGATCTTCAACACTTAAAATAACAATTATCATTAAAAATTATAATTTAAAATATACTTTGACATATATATATATCATTATTAAATATAAAATTAACAATTTCCAATGTCAAATATTGGTCATATAGTGTAATCATTTGATCTCAGTATACACAGTCAATCCAGAATTTGACAAGCCATTTTGGATTCAACATTTAAGTCAATTTTACTGAAAATAAAACCTTATTAAAAAAAATTATATCACATATAATTACCAAAAAAAATTCCATGTGAATCATATACTTCCACTTAAGGCATAGATCCTCAAACTCATCGTTGTAACTTATTTATCTAAAACTGCCAGTTTGCTTTGAAGACCAATCATGGTGGTTTTGACCTTCAACACATGCATAGAGACCTAAAATTAGTTTCAATTCATGTATATGATCTTATTATATCATTATACCATTATTAGATAGAAATATAATATGGTCAAATGGCAATATTGGTCTTGTAGACCAATCTCATAACCTCACTGTACATAAACCTTACTAAGCCAGTCAAGTCAACTTATGAGAAAAATTTTCACTATATCCATTGACCCCAAAAACTTATACCAAAAATTATCATGCATTAAAATTCCTAAAAAAGACCTCCATACATTTGTTTTCATCACTATTCCATGATAACAAATCCCTAATCATCTTCTCACTATTGCCTGGGTTTTTTACTGTTTCCACCATTAGGCCTGTTAGTGACTGGTCAAATTAGATGACCAATTTAGCACACCTAAGGGATATAACCTATCCATAAACTACCATGTATTTAAAATAAAATTATCAACCTTATCCATCCAATGATTTGCATATTTTGATTTGGTCAACTCTGACTGTTACATAAAATCTTTGAGAAACTAGCACTTTCCTATAGGGTCTACTCACACACCTGACAACTCAATCAAAATTGGAGGTGTCTAAGAGACCTAAATACAATCTCCAATATTTTTTATGGTCATTTGAGACCATTCTAGGCTGTTTTGATCAATATCTTTCGCATCAGGTCACTATTAGGGTTCTTTGAGGGTTTAAACCATCTTCCACTATTAGCAATCATTCATAAAGCTTATCATCTCATTATAAAAAATAATGATTGTAAATTTGATTTAGGAACCTTACCCATATAAAATTAATATTTTAGGTTCCTAAGCAGAAGTTACACATGCCAATGATCACTTGAAAGTCCTTCTCAGATTGAGAACCTTTCATTTTGTGTACTCGTGAGACCTTAAAACACTTTATCATGTCTTTTATTGTAAACCATGACTAAAAAATTTGAGAAAATTATAAAAAAAAAAATCATACCTCTAATAACACTCACTTATTCATAATATCCTTGTAAATAAAACCTCATACCACATTAGGCCATATTCTCTCTCTTTGATTTATTTGGACCTTGACCTATAAATCATATTAGGCCTTAAAATTAACCTTCATGCCACTTTCCATGTACTCTCCACCTCAATCACATACTCAAACAACATCTCTCATGATAAAAAAATGTCAAACATACTTTATATACCTTGACAACAAATCATGATGCCTCATTAGGCCAGGCAGGGTCTAGAAATGGTCTAGTTGTAGACGTGTACTTAAGGTCTTACCCTATAGGCTCACCTTGAAAATATATTGATTGTTACAATGCCTCATATGAATTCTCAATAAAACTTATATAACATATTATGCCTCTATGCATCCATTTCACCAATCCACCATGCTCAAACCTTCTTACTAGGACTTTATAGGCCATGACTAGGCTTCTCAAGCACTTAAAATGTGACAATTGACCTTAAAACATTCCTTAATGCTTCTACACATTGCTCACATGCCTTTCATACTACTTAAATAGTGGCATATCTCTACACATACCTCTGCATTCTGATCATGAACATACTCATGATATGACTATGCTTGTTATGATTAGGCTTCTTAAGACACCTTGTACTCAATGACTAGTACTCAAACATGCTTACCTAAATGATGTTATCAAAATAAGAAAATTCATTAGTCAAAATTATCATAGTATTTTAATCTTATTGATAACAACCAATTGAATAATCATTATATTTCCTTCAAATTCTCTCTCAATATAAGAGATATTAGGTTGCCTTCAAATTCTCTCTTTGACCTGTATATTGATATCAATAACATCAACATTGACATCAATGAAAAAAATTATCAACAAGGGTTAGGTGGAGGCTTATAAGGAGGAACAAGAGGGTTATGTGAAGGGTTAGGTAGAATACTAGGAGGGTTATTAGGATGGGATGTTCAAAACAAACAAATTACAACTAAAAATTACTAAAAATTAAGGTTAAATAATAAAAATAACTAAAATTTAGGGTTAACAAGTGTAAATTCTTAGCATTTACCTCTTCTACATGATATCATCATTGACTATTAGCTTCCTAAGATCAATTTAGCGGGTTCCTGACAAGGTTTTATCTCTCTCACCCAAAATACGATTGCAAAAGGTGAGGTTAGTGAAGGAAACTCAAATGCAAAATGAGGAATTTTGCATTCGGGTTTTATTTTTTATTTTTTTGGTGACATAGGTAACGGGATCATGTTATTAATGTGATCATGTTATTTAAAATAAAAATTATGTGATCATGTTATTTAATAATGCAACCACATGTAGGCTCAGTAATTACTGAGACATAATTTAAATAACGCAATCAGGTTAATTAAATAAGGTGATCACACTATTTATTAATGTGATCACATTACCAAAAATTTCCATAGAATTTCTCTCATCTCCATGAACTTACCAACAAGCTACCTCCTCTGTTACATCATCACTTGCCACATCACCCTAAATAGTGACACATGAATAGTGATAGTGAATAGTACATATGAATAGTAACTTGTGAATAGTGTTCTAACACATAATTAATCCCTTACAACACCAAAATTATCCTATGGAAATTAAATATAGGCTAGTAGTCTTCTTCAATTATCTCATACAGAAAAAGGGGACATTACAAATGATCATATAGATCAATATGAGTATTTTGAGATAGCTAAACCTACAAAGAATGCGAGCTATCAATCAAATATATGAGGGTCTAATGTTGTAATGTATCTCATTTGAGATTGTTGTGTTGTTTTCACTATGTGTGAAAGTTGTGTTTCCATTTTCTTAAATCAAATACATATTTGATTTTTTTTTTGCATTTTATCACAATATGTGTATTCTACTACGTAACCATGAATGTTGTGTGGTATAAAACATCTCTTAATTGAGAACACTAACCATGAATGCATCAATTTTAGTTGATTTTTTTAGGCATATTGTAGATATGATTTTTGTACATTATTATTATATCAAATATCTTACTTATTCCAATATTTTAGTTATTTATGCATATTCTATTTAGTGTTAAAACACAGTTCATTAAAAAGTTAAAAACATTTTAATTTCTTGGTTTTCATTCATATTTAAGGTCTATTTGAACATTAATATATTTTTTATATTAGGATAAACACATGTTTGATAACTAGTGTGGGTACCAGCCTCAGACAAATTAAGAGGCCTAGGTTTCCTCTTAGTCAGAAATAGGTGATCAAGATTAAAAAAATGACCCAAGTAAAAGATATAATAGGGGGACCAAGTCTCTTCTTGGCCAGAAATAGTTGATCAAGAGTACAAAGAGAACCTATCCAAAAGAAGTATCAATCAATTTTGAATCGATCGAGAACTAACATAGGAAGAGATAATACCACATTTGACTAGTGTGGTAACTAGCTACTTTTGGCTTGACTAGAAGCCAATCTGGGCTAAAATGAGGCCCAAATCTCATGATACCATTAGGATCCCCAGGGGACCAATGAATCAATTTTAGATGGATCGAGAATTATCCTAAACACAGAACCCAAAAAACCTTCATGATCCCTAAGGACCCATCCCCTAACAAAAAATTCATGGAAAAATCCACATTAACTTGGAATAGGACCTTACCAATTTTAAGATGGTATGTTAACCACCTTAGAGTAAATAAGTTTGAGGCTTAGGTCTCTAAAGTAACCATTAACCACTGTATTTGACTGGTGTGATACCCAATCAAATTTAGCTAGATCAAGAACCAGTCTAGATAGAAGAAGCCATAGGTCCAGGTCTCAAATGGATTAGAAGGACCAACTAGGTCACAAAAGGATAGGATACCATTTTGATTAGACTGGGAGCTATCCTAGACATAAAAGGAGGTTTAGGTCTCTAAAATTAGCAACCAGATAAATACCCTTTCTTGGTCCCCACTAGGGTCTGATTCAAATAGAGCATAATAAAAAACAAAGCAAGAGAACCCTACTAGCCACAAGGGTCTATCTAGAGTCAATTGTTATATTATTTTAATTAGTTTATATTTTAATAATACATTCCATTTTTATTATTAATGTAGTGATTGTTAACCATTGTACACTTTTCATCAAAATAAGGAGGTTAACTAGAAGCTAGATGGTGCCAAAAGAAAGGTTAATAATCATCAAAAGTTAGTAAATGCATAAATAAAATATTAATCTATACCAATAAAAAAAAAATACACAAAACCTGTCAAAACTAATTTTATGACTGATAAATGCCTAGGGACCATGTTTAGGTGTCTATACGGGACTTTAGTAAAATGGTTTCTCATAATAACAAGGGGCACAAAGTACCAAGTCCCTGAAGGGTAGTTTGTAGAGTAGTTTTGGGGACATGAAATATATGAAATGCTTATTTTATATATACTATATAGACATTTACTTAAAAAAATATATTGTAATAAATTTTTTGAATTCATTAACATACTACTTCCGGTGATCTAGTTCATTGATTAACATGATAGGTTACAAAAAAAAAATTGTATTCAACAATAGAGAGATCTTCAGAATATTTTATCAATTCTAGTCTACTTAAAAATAGATCTCCATTGGTACACCATTTCTTAAGAACCCAAAAAATATATATTCTTAAATAAAAAGGGTTGCCATACAACTCATGACACATAGAAAATAATAGGATTTCCAGAATTATCAAATGCCTCAAGGGCTCAATACTTGGAATTTAAATTCTAAATAAAACTAAATTTTGAAGATCAATTTTTTTTGTAGAGTGGAAGAATGCCTCAACCAACTCTATTTGTTCTAGAGTACCTCCTTTTTTTGTGCACCCTGATTAGAGAGAATGACTTCATCTCTAGGTCTTTGAAATGACACTTTTGGGAGAGGGGATACAAATGTAGCCATTGGTACACAAATTTGTCAAGAGTTATGGCATAAATATGTCAGTTACATTGAAACAAATTTGCCTTCAAAGTAGAGACATGGTAGATGTAGTGGTCATTATAGTTGAAAAAGGACAGGAAAAACTAGAGACAGTTGGCTTGACTAGCTTGTCCAAAGAAGAGTTAACACCATTTGTCTTCACAATATTCATAATATCCTTTTGAACCCATAGATGTAGACCCAAAATTGAGTTTCTAATCTCTCAGTGCAAAAATCTAGACCAATGTAGTAGTCCTTAAAAACTATGTTCTCAATTTTGTTTCTTAATAAAATTAAATTGTTGCTATGTTCAAACTCAATATTATCATGTTTAGCTCTTAGTTATTACATTTTAAAGTATTATAACATCAAAAAACTATTTCCATTGTGATTGAATGTTATAAATATTTATGTTTTACATCTTATAGATTATCTATTTGGATTTTTTGCTCCTTTTTTGATTGTATGTTAACTCTATCTATGTCACATGATACCATGCCACATGCATATAAAACTAGCCTAATTTTCTATTGAAACAATCTAATGTGATTTAGACGAAACCTTTTATTAATAATTATAAAATATTTAATAAGTCTTGAAACATTTTAAAATACTCCACCTAGGGTTGTGTTTGTAAATCATGAGTCTATTGTCATTGATAAGGTTCAAACCAGGACTTATAGGCTGTTGTTTTATCTTGAATAGAGGATCTTAGGGAAAGAAAATGCTACTGACCTTTTTGTTGGATTATGTAATTAAATAGGGTTACCATGCCCCTTGGCTACCATGTCCCATTGGAGGTTTTTATTTCATATTTTGACTACTATTTTACACTTTATCAAATAATTCTTGAAGGATATTTGCATTATATCCCAACTTTGTGAAAGATATTATACATTTTAGCCTAAAATTTTGAAGGATCAATCCAAATTTGTCAAATATCTTTACATTTTAGCCTATTTTAACCTGAATTGATGTTATATGATAAAGATTTCCCCCTAAAAAAAACTTCAGTTTATTTATTTATTGCAAGAGATTATTGACATCATTACATAAAATATAGATGATGACTCGAGGCCATTGAACATATCTAGGTAAAACATGTCTTAATTTAGGCTAGACTTTATTTGTCATAATATATGCCCTATACAATTGTATTTGCCCAACACTACCATCTATTCTTCTATGGAACTCCTGCCATGGCCCCTTTTATAGTTAGTAAATAGGTTAATAATATCAATCTCATGTAGCTATTATTTATTTAGAGTTTAGTTTAAGACTCAATCAACTGATAGTGATATCATCAAAGATTAGGCACAAATGTTTACATGAGATAACACATTGCATGTGGAACCAGTGGTCGATTCTCCTACAACTGTCAATCAGAAGGGTGTTCTATCTTTAGGGCACTATATGCATATGTGTGACCATACTAAAAGTACGTATCTTGTCCACACATAGAGATATAGTAACATGAGTGATCTAGTCTTCTTTGAGCTAAATAACTCTGATGGAACTTAAACTACATAGTATCAACTAAAGGACTATAAGTCCTAAGAAACCATACTTAAATAACCTAGGGGCATCATATAATTTCCAAGGTCCTTGTCACCAATTCCATAAGACATGGTCACAAAATTTACATTTCTTAGAGCCTAGTAAACAAAATCTCAATAGCATGGCACATAGGTCATGCTTACATTTGTAGGTTATTATACTGAACAATTATTCTTTGCTTCAATTAATTTAAACTATCATAGACTAGGAATATAGGTTATGTTTAAAATTGTGAATTATTGTTAAACAAATAAAGATTATTATGTTGACAATACCATCAAGGATCTATTCTTTGCATATATGCTCTAATGTTCTTTTTCAATTCATTTTGTTCATTCAGGAAAATACTTATTTAGCACTTGTGTAGCTTGAAAAAAAGATAGACCCCACTCTACCAATAAATTTTCAAGAGACCATTATGAAAATTAGGCTTGGTGGTATTTCCTGGGTATATATTCTACTATTAGAAGCAAAAATATTATATTAGTTTAGATATTCATATTTAGTTTTCTCATATACAATGAATACTCATTATGTTGGTATAATCACTCCTTATAATAATGTGTTTCATAAAAAAAAATTTGAACCACACCATATGATGTAGGAGGTAAAAATCACATACTAAAACACACAACTCTTTCAATGTCAAGGCTAAAACAATATTAGTTTAATGGATAGACTGAGAAATTTTGATCATATTGCCCCCAGGCTTAGACCCTTTGGACATGCTCTGATTATGATACTATTAATGTAGCTGATGTGACCCATCCCCATAGCTTTAGGCAAATTATGGATGCTCTGATTATGATGTTGTTAATGTGGGTGATGGGTGATGGGACCCATCACCACAAGGCTAGATTGAAGTCTTAGGTGAATCATGGAGGACTAGGTACCATTGAGATGTAGCTTTGAAACCTATAACTTTTGTTTAGATTTGAGAATTACCCTTCTCATATCATTTATAATTCTAAATAAATATATGACAATAGAGGAAGCATGTGATTGTAAGAAATTATTACTACTCATGGAGCCTAAAGAAGATGAATAGGATTAACATGGGAAACTTAAACAAAAATCACATCTTATATCATACCAAATTACCCTTGAGAACTAGTCCCCCAGTTCAAAACCCTAATAGATGTAGGAAATGGGATTGGAACTTTAGGCCTACAGGAAATTGTAATGCAAAATGAAGAGGGGTACTTATGGTGAAACATTGGTCTAGTTATTGCATTCGGATAAACTGTAGACATAATGAATTAGGTGGTAATGACACCAATAAAATAGAAACAATTGATTCTCCTAGGAGGACTTCAATGGGACTAACAAAATTAAAGATAAAGAAAAATTCCCCTCTATCTTTCAAAAAGAATAGAAAATTATCATATTCCACTATATTATTTTTATTTATCTATAACTTTAGAGATAAAAAGCAATTCCATGCTACTAAATAATTTCTTTATCATGCTATAATATCACCAAACCCAATCTATTATAAATCAACATGACTATTAATGCATAAAATACATGTAGTTCAATTTTTTTTTTCTTCTTATTATATAGAAAATTACAAAAAATTAGGTCAATTGATTATTATTACTTTTTTAGGAAATTAATCATTACAAATTTTTCCTACTGCTAGATAGGGCATATCATCCTCAAAATTGTTTACACATTTCAGTTCCATCCTTTCCCTAAATATAATCCAACAAGCTTGAATCGAAACTGAATATAGTTGTTAGAAATATTGTCATTAATGTCAAAGGTCTCACATTATTGGTGATAAAGGCCCCATAGAATTTAATGGTGTTTTTAATATTCATATCTTGGCTAATGTGTGTTAATATTTATATAATATTAACGAATATATTTTTGGTTGCATATAAATCAAAAGAGGGCCCATGGAGAAGTCAAAGAGTCACAGGGTAAAGACAAAAGAGGAATGTGATGCATTTTCTCATGAAGAGTCATCTTGAGGAATTCCAAGAGTCACCATGTGAAGATAAAAGAGGGTATGATGCATTTTTCTATGAAGGGACACTTTGAGGAATATGAAAAGTCACCAAGATAAAGATAAAAGAGGAAAGGATGCATTTGCTTATGAAGAGTCACCATGTGACTTTTCAAATACAAGGATACGAAGGGTCATTTAAGTTTGGTGTTATTTTCCATGAGGATTGTAGGGTCAAAAAGGGTGAATGCCAAAAGTCCTTTGGAAAGCTATAAATAAAGGCTTGAGAAGCCATTTGTAACTTGCAAGAGAGTACACACTTTTGTAATTATTTTATATAAGAAAAGAGGAGAGAAAAATAGGAGATATTGTAGAGTTCTATCATTTGTTGAGTAAGCAACATTGAGAGATAGTTGTGTTTTATACACAAGAGGGGTTGGTGCTCCTGTGGGTTGGTGCTCATAAATTTTTGTAAGGGGTTGGTGCTCTTGTGGGTTGGTCCTCAAAAATAGTTGATGTGTTGGTGCTCGACAAAGGGGTTGGTGTTCCTACAAGTTGGTGTTTGTGATCTTTGTAATTTGATTTGGTGGTCATTCATATACTTGAGATTGTTCTCCATAGTTTTTTCCACTTTGAGTTTCCACATAAAAATACGATGTCTATCTCTCTCTCTTGTGTGGTGCATATTATTGTTTCAATTTTATTATATATCTTGAATTTGTGATTAAGTTGTTAAAGAAAAGAAATCAGATTAAGTAAAAGATATATAATATACTGATTCACCCCCCCCCTCTCAGTATGTTTTGTGCTTAACAATTGGTATCAGAGCAGGTTCTTTTTTAAAAAGTTTTATAGCTTGAAGGTAGATTAGGAAAAGAACGATGGTTGGATCACATGAGAGTTTTTATACAAATAAGACACATTTGTTTGATGGGACAAATTATGCTTTTTGGATCATAAGGACGAGGACTTATTTGATGGCCCTTGGATTCAACATTTGGCAAACAGTGGTGGAGGAATATGAAGAGCCATAGACACTTGTAACTACTTCAGTAGAAAAGAAGGAAAGTGAAAATAATGCTAAAGATTTAAATGTTATTTTATGTGGTTTATATGAATCAAAATTTGTTAAAGTTATGCAATGTAAATCTACTCGTGAAACTTGGGTAAAACTTGAGAATATTTACAAAGGTGATGGAAAGATTTATTAAGCTAGGCTTCAAAATTTTAGAAGATAGTTTGAGAGTTTGAAGATGGAAGAGGAAGAAAATATAGCAAGTTACCTTTTGTAGATTGATCACATAGTTAATCAGATTTAAGGTCTTGGAGAAAAGTTAGAAGAATCAATTGTGGTATAAAAAGTTTTGAGATCTCTACCATTGAGATATGATGCAAAAGTTTTGGCAATTGAAGATATGAAGAATTTCGCCAAGCTAAAGATGGATGAACTACATGGTATTCTTATGGCATATGAGATGTGAACCGAATAAGAGAAACCCTCAAAGAGAGAATTTGTTTTCAAGACACTGAAAAAAGAGAAGGCTAAAATTCAAGAATCAAGTGACAGTTCTAGCGATGATGAAGATGACAATAGAGCTCTATTCATTCATAAGCCAAAAAAGGGCACAAGTAAATATCAAGGAAAATTACCTTTTAAATATTTCAACTGTGGAAAGATTGGATATTCTATAGCTAAGTGCCCAGATAAGGGTAATGGTGACAATGAAGAAGGAAAATCTACATATAATAAGAATTTCAAAAGAAATTTCAAGAAGGGATTTGAGAAGAAGAGTTTGTATTCTAAAGATCCTAGCTCAACCGAAGATAGTGGAGGTAGTAATTTAGAAGAAGAAGAGATTCTATTTATGGCCATATATAAAGATGCCTCCACAAGCAAAATTATAGATGATCAAGAAGAAGAACAGGATGAAGCTGAAGTGAATCTAGAAGGAGAACTTGCTTGTGCCTTAGAAGAATTAAAAGATCTTGAGAAGAAGAATCAAAGATTAAAGCTCCAGATCAAGAAAAATAAAAAGGAGTCAAAGGAAACAATTTAAGATCTACAAGCACACTTTCAAGAAGCCAAGAAGAATGAAAAAGATCGAATAGCATAGTTACAAAAAATAAGTGAAGAATGTGAAAGGTATGTTATTGAAATTACTTCTTTAAAAGCAGATCTTGAAAAAATAAATAAAGCAATCAATGATAGAGTAGCCAAAGATTCAAAATTTGAGAATAATAATAATATGTTGAATAAAATATTAGAAAGTCAAAGATCAATGTCAGATAAGTCACGTATCAGATTTGAAAAAGAGAAAGGGGAAGCCACAAACAAGGTTAACACAGAAAAAGGAAAGGGCTATGCTGAAGATCTTATGAAAGAGGAAATAAAAAGGAAAGAAGTTAAGAATACATAGGACATCTCAAACAAAGAAGGCTGGAAGGAATAGAGCTACAAAAGGCAATCAGATCAGAGATACACAAACAAGTCATATTTTTATGGTTACTATTTTTATTGTAATGGATATGGTCATAAGAAAATATAATGTCAAAAAATGTCTAACAAATTTAGAAATAAGGAGAAGGAAACTAAAGCAGAAACCACAACTCTTTTGCTCCTCTATCAGGCTTTAATGAAGAGGCCATAATATGTTACAATTTCAATAACTTTAGACACATATCCTAGTATTGTAGAAGCATATTTGATTTAGCCAAGGACTATCGTTTCAAGGCTCCATTTATCAAGAAGAAAGTTTAGACAAGTTCATGGTAGAAGAAACAACTTGAAAAGTCTATGTTGGTCTAGACAGCTTTGCATGCAAGAAACAAAAAAAATCCATGGTTCATTGATAGTGGATGTTCAAGGCACACGACAGAAGATAAAATCAAGTTCATAACCTTGAAAAAAATCAACGGTGGTACAGTAAAATTTAGAGATAATACTATTGTCAGAATTGTTGAAAAAGGTACTCTAAGTTTGGATAATGGTAGAACTAAAATTGAAAATATTTTGTATGTAGAAGGTATTAAGCATAATATTTTCAGTGTAAGTCAAATGTGTGATCAGGGGCACACACTAAAGTTTTATGTAGAAGGTTATGAAATTAGGAGAAAATATTTAGATGTGTTAGTTGCAGATGCTCAGAGAACAGGGAATAATTTATATATGTTATTAGACATCAAAGGTCAAAGATATTGTTTAATTCAGACTGAAAAAATTTGTCTATGGCATAAGAGAATGGGACACATAAATTTTGATAATCTTGTCAACATCAACAAGAAGCAAGCAGTCAGAAATATTCCAAAGATTACAAAGCCATCCAACACGCTTTGTGAACCTTGTCAGCATGGGAAGCAGGCTAGAAAGTAGTTCAGAACAAAAGATTAATCGATCACTCAAATGTTAGAGATTATTCACACTGATTTTTGTGGACCTATGAGAATCCAAAGTACTCAGGGTGATAAATATTTCATGTTGCTTATTAATGATTTTTCACATATGACTTGGGTAATGTTTTTAAAGAAAAAATCAGAAGCTTTTAGAAATTTCAAAGCATTAGTTGAGAATGAAATTGGTTTGAAAATTAAGTGCCTAAGATCAAATCGAGGAGGAGAATTCATGTTATATCATTTTATTGAGTATTGTGAAGACCATGGAATAAAGAGACATTATTCAACAGCTAGAATTCTACAGCAAAATGGAGTAGCTGAAGAGAGAAATAGAATAGTTCAAAAAATAGTGAGGACAATGTTGAATGGATCCAAAATACCAGATAAATATTAGAGAGAGGCAGTTGCTATAATAATGCATATTTATAATAGAGCATTATTGAGATTCAATAGTGACAAGGCTCCTTATGAGTTATGGAAAGACAAACCAGCAATAGTTGATTATTTTAGAGTTTTTAATAGCAGATGCTTTATAAAGAGGACTAATGAAAAACATGGTAAGTTTGAATCTAGAGTAGATAAAGGTATTTTTTTTGTTATTCTTGCAAAATTAAAGATTATAAGTTTTATAACAAAAGAATAAAGAAAATAGTTGAAAGTGTAAGTGTCAAGATAGAAGAAGATGGAACACAAAGAATCAATGATCCAGTAGCCATTCCTAAAATCATTGAGGAGAAAGATTTTGAAGAATCAGATGAATATGAGAAAAAAGAGAAAAATGACACCAAAACTCCATCCAAATATGTCTAGAGAAATCATAATGAAAGTGACATCATTAGGGACATAAATGAAGGAATTCATACCAAAAGAATGATGGTAAGTGAATCTAAGAAAATTAATTTCTCTTTATTATCCAAAATTTATCCTAGAACTTTTTCAAAAGCTAGACATGATAAGCGTTGGGTTAAGGCAATGGATGAAGAATTAAATCAAATAGAAAAGAATGATACTTTGGAATTAGTTCCTAGACCAAAAGATCACAATGTGATAGGAACAAAATTGGTTTACATAAATAAGTTGAATGAAAATGGAGAAGTGATCAGGAATAAAGCAAGATTAGTATGCAAAGGATATGCTCAGATTGAGGGAATTGATTTTGAAGAAACTTTTGCACCAGTGGCAAGGCTAGAGGCTATTAGAATGTTTCTTGTATATGCAGTGTTTAAAATTTTCAAAGTGTTTTAGATGGATGTCAAATTTTAAAATTCTCTACATCAAAACATAAGGTTTGAAATAGGATCAAGGTTTCAAAAAAAGATTTGTTGGCAGTAATCTCTACATCAAAACTAAGGTGAGCATCAATTGATTGTTATGGTATATGTTGATGACATCATTTTTGGAAAAAACATTAAAAAGATGACAAATAATTTTTTTATAATATGCAAAAAAAAATTGAGATGTCTATGTTTAGAGAACTATCATTTTTCTTAGGATTGCAAATATTTCAGTCAGATAAAATAATTTTCATATCTCAAAGTAAATATGCGAAGGAAATGTTGAATAAATTTGGTTTTGAGGATTGTTTACTAGTTGGCACACCTATGAGTACATGAAATAAAGTGAGCAAAGATGAAGATTCACCTATTACAGATCAATCTTTGTATAGATCTATGATTGGTAGTCTTTTATATTTGATAGCATCAAGACCAGACATCATGCATGCAGTAGATATGGTTGCAAGATATCAATCAGCTCTAAAACCTAGTCATGTTCAGTTGGTGAAGAGAATATTCAGATATGTCAAGGAAACATTGGATTATGGATTATGGTATTCCACAGGGAGAGATTTCACTTTGGTTGCTTATACAGATTCAGATTGGGTAGGTTGTTTGGATGACAGAAAGAGTACAAGTGGAGGAGCTTTCTTTCTTGGTGATAGCTTAGTATCTTAGCTAAGTAAGAAGCAGAACTCAGTATCACTTTCTATAGCTGAAGTAGAATATATTGCAATGGTGTTGTGTTTTACTCAAGTGCTTTGAATGAAGCAAACTTTAGAAGACATCAAGGTAAAATATGATGAACCTATTTCTATTTTTTTTGACAACATAAATGCTATTAATGTTTCAAAGAATCTAGTGATGCATTCTAGAACAAAACATATTCCTATTAGATATCACTTCTTGAGAGAGAAAGTTGTAAATCAATAGGTTAATATGGAATACATCAGTACTACAGATTAGATTGCAGATATTTTCACAAAGGCACTACCAAAATACACATTTGAGTATCTACGAGAAAAATTGGGAGTAATTTCTTTTACTTCCTGCCATTTAGGATCAACATAAGTTAAGGGGGAGCTAAGTGTTAGCTCTAGGATAGGCCCTTTTCCATTGATGTCAAAGGGGGAGAAGAACATAAATAGCTATAGGTACAGGTATAGGTGCATAACAGGTACATGGAACATGCACATGTTGCTATAGTAAGGGAGAGTTACTATATGTTTTTCAGATGGCAGTATGTGCAAGTTTCAAGATGTGGAAATTTTAGTTTGAGGTTGTCATCAATGACAAAGGGGGAGATTGTTATAAATATTATCATTGATGTCAAAGGTCTAGCATTATTAGTGATAAAGGTCCCATAGCATTTAATGGTGTTTTTAATATTCATATCTCAGCTAATGTGTGTTATTATTTATTTAATATTAAAAAATATATTTTTGGTTGCATATAAGTCAAAAGAGGGCCCATGGAGAAGTCAAAGACTCACGGGGTAAAGACAAAAGAGAAATGGGACGCAATTTCTCATGAAGAGTCATCTTGAGGAATTTTAAGAGCCACCATGTGAAGATAAAAGAGGGTATGGTGCATTTATTCATGAAAGGACACTTTGAGGAATATGAAAGTCACCAAGATAAAGACAAAAGAGGAAAGGATGTATTTTCTTATGAAGGCTCACCATGTAAATTTTCAAATGCAAGGATATGAAGGGTCATGCAAGTTTGGCACCATTTTCCATGAGGATTGAAGGGTCACAAAGGATGAATGCCAAAGGTTATTTGGAAAGCTATAAATAAAGGCTTGAGAATTCATTTGTAACATGCAAGAGAGTGCATGGTTTTGTAATTTTTTTATATAAGAAAAGATGAGAGAAAAGCGGGACATATTGTAGAGTTCTATCATTTATTGAGTAAGCAACATTGAGAAATAGTTGTGTTTTATACACAAGAAAGGTTGGTGCTCCTGTGGGTTGGTGCTCACAAATAGTTGTTGTGTTGGTGCTCTTGCAAGTTGGTGCTTGTGAACTTTATAATTTGAGTTGGTGTTCATTCATATACTTGAGATTATTCTCCATAGTTTTTCCCACTTTGGTTTTCCACGTAAAAAACTACTCTCTCTCTCTCTCTCTCTCTCTCTCTCTCACACACACACACACACACACACACACACACACACATGTGGTGCATGTTATTGTTTCAGTTTTATTGCATATCTTGAATGTGTGATTAAATGGTTAAAGAAAAGAAATCAAATTAAGTAAAATATATATAATATATTGATTCACCCCACCCCCCTCCGCCCCCCACTCTTAGTATATTTCATGCTTAACAATAATTATTTTATTTGGTGTTGTTAGGCACATCTAAATTTGTGAGCCCCCGAATCCAACTTTTGAATTTTTCATCATATTATACAGAAACCCTAAAACTGTGTGCTAAGTATGTTAATGAGAAAATTGGATAATATAATTGTGTTTTAATTTTCTATGAAAATTGATCGCTGCAAATTTTTCTTGTTTGCACATTTTATTGCTAGCCTTTACCTACATATGATCAATAAAAACTTAAATCTATGCTTCTGAATCTAATTATTTTATTTTACATTATTAGGCACACACCTAAATGTGTGAGCCATTTTTCTCAGTGGGTGCCATTGAAAAATCCATGAGCCGTATGTAGAAATATGGCCTTATGGCAAACAAATTTGTATGCCCTACTTGAATTATTTTTAGGAGATTGCATTAAAATCTCAACTTGCTAATTGCAACAAAAATTATAAAAACAAAAACACACCACATAAAAGCTACCATTTGGCAGAAGTATTCTTTAAATATCATAGCCAATGCTGCAAACCTCCATCCCTAACCACTCAAAGCTTCAAGTTTCAACATTAGAATAAACTTGCTCTGCTTTACCAAGAAAAAATCCCAAGTTTGCAGGATTTCAATTTTCATGGGGCCAATTTGTACTAAAATTTGGTACAGTATCACCTTATATGGAGCCATGTCCTAAGGATACTACCCAATACAGTGAATTGTTATTGCTTCTCATCTAGACCTTTGTATATTCTATTTTGCTTTAATAAGGATTGTTGGTTTGCATTTTTTTTGAATTAATATAAATGTAAAATTTTGCAGGTTTTGAAACCATAGTCCTTAATGATTTTACTTTAAACCTCCTCAGTGATTTTCCAAAATTTTAGTTGATGGTCGTGAGTCAAGGAACTTAAATATAATTTTTTCAAGTAATTTTTGCCACTATCCTATGAATGACTCTATATAAAGAATATAAGAATGTCATAAAACTAATAAGTGAGCCCAAGTAGAATATGAATCAAAGTTAAACACATGAGTGGAACATACAATTTCACAGTATTACCAACTCACAACGATTGCTTAAACAATAATAGTGAAGTCCTATAGACAATGTTTAAATAATAAATCAGTCAACTCCTAAAAATTACTTAGTTAAGCACTACAAATTCTCAATTTTGTTGAATTGCTATTGTGAAAAGGGCTGATTGCCCAAAAATCAGAGAATTGGTGAACTTAGGGCTTGGTTTCTACATGATCAACCAGAATTTTTATGAAACCCATTTCACCTAGGCTCTTATTTGTAGGGCCCACAGATGTATCCTCCAAGACTGTCTTCATTGGGAGTTTTTCAGCAATTGTGGAAGTGGTCAGGCATGACATTCATATTGCCTACTAGCTGCTAAGAGGAAGTGCAAGGTTTAATGGTTTTAGCAAAGAGGAATTGAGATGGAGGCAAAAGGCATCGGGATGTTAATAAATTAGTTACGATGCAATTGGGATGAAGGTACATTAACAGAAGTACATTATCAAAATGCTTAAAGCATATCCAATAAACAGATACATCACCGAAATAAAATAAAATCATGAACTGACAAAAATTGAAATGTTGTCGTAAAACCCTAATCTGCAATGGCATTCCCTAGTAACCATTAGTGGTCAGGGATGACATTCATATTGCCTACCTTAACCTTACCGTAAGCTTAACCTTAACCTTGTAACCATACCTTCTCCTTTGGGAATTTGAGCCATCACTTCCCCTTCGGTTTGAATAGAGGCAAAACCACCAAAGGAGCGAAACCAAAGGCATAGGATGAGTGCGCTCATCGAGCCTGCCATCTTCAATTTGCCGTCCACAAAATCTAACGCGGTCAATTCGCCGTAAAAATCTGACCTGCTAAAAAAAATCTCATTGACTGAGTCGGCATTGATTAGACCACGAGACAAGAATTTCACCGTCAACGCATGTCACAATTGTAACCTCTGACGGCAGTGTCTTGGATGCCCAAGCGTAGGCAATTCTTCTAATTCCGGAAAATCTTCTATGGTTAAAGTTACCAGCTCCGCCAGATTAGATAACATTCAGACAAGCAGAGATAATTTACTGTTTTTATCCGCTTTAAATCCACTTCGTTTAGATCTCCTCTTTGGCGAAGGATGAGAGATTGAAGTCTGAGGACAATCAAGCCACTTCCCAATTAAGACTCTGACCAAAACCAATGTTCTAAGATTACCCAGTTTTCTGAGAAGGACATCCCAATTACCGTGTCTACATTTTTCAAGACTAAATTTTCCAAATGATTAAACATTCCTAATAATTTTAGAAGATTTGGGAACGAATCGCACTAACAAAGCTCCAGGCCTTTCAACTCGAAATTGGCCTAAAATTGACAATAAATTTATAGGACCGAATTAGCTCCTAATGGTAAAAATAATCTCCATAGTACTAAATATCTGAAAGGTATACTGTGCTGTTAAAAGAGAGTTGATTTTCAATAAAGGAAATTGAAATACCTGTTCCACAATCCTTTTTTGGCATCCTCTGATCTGAAAATATGGGTCGCGCAATCCTCGGAGGTGGGCAGCTGTAATTTTTGAAGAGGAAACGAGGAAATAATTCTTTTATATTTACCTTCATAATCAAGCTTAGGCTGAAACTTAAACTCATGCCACAGTAACACAGTTGACGTTTCGGTACAATCATTTGTATTTCATATAAAATATGTGATGTTACAACCAATGGACGAGTCCAAAAACTTATGGAAACACCTGCAATTTGTTTCAGCTAGGATTTTCCTAAATCCTTCTGAGTATAAGGATCAAAAGGGTCAAGGTTAAAAATTTGTTTACTTTAACATTGTTTACATAGAATAAAAATAAAAGAGAGATGAAAATAAATTGAAATAAAAGCGTCAAAAAATTTATAGATTTTAATTCTCGACATCTAATGGATCTAAGATGGTGGGGTAGCCAGGGCCGAGGAGCGCTCAATTCTTTATCCATTCGTCTTCCTAGTTCGCGGAGGTGATCGTGCATTCTAAATACAAATCCTTCCGTATATGTCGGTTCCCCCCTTATTATGAATTCAATCAATGTGTCAGACCGAACCGCTTCTTTACTCACTTCCACCAGATTTTTATCTTTTAGGGTTTGAAGTGCGTGCTCCGCACTCCATCCCAAAACCTTCCATATCCTCATAGCGCTATCTTTCTCTTCACCTATAAAAAAACACGCAATATCCATAAAAATCTGTTTTTCGTCATCTTCCAGACTTTCAAAGCTGATTTTAAGCCTTTCAATTATATCCTTTGGCAGGGACTTTTTAACTTTGCCCAATTCTGATTCCCAGTAATTCCTGTCATTGCTACCACGAACATGAGCGCCCAAAACTCTGAGAGAGAGGGGTAAACCTCCACAGAACTCCACGAAGCTTGCAACCAAATCCTGGAATCCAATCTCTGGATACGGTTGAAGGAAAGCGTGCCAACAGAAGAGCTCTGTGGCAGAAGGCGTATTCATCAGTTCCATGCTATAATTAACACTAATGTTGGTACGAGTTAACACCCTCTCGTCACGAGTGGTAACAATGACTAAATTGCCCGGACGACTCTGCATATCTGTGAATAACAAAGCATCTAACTGGTCCTGGTGATCTATATCATCTAGCACTATAAGGAACCGCACATGGCCAGAGATCCCCAGACGATCCCTGATACGGGTTGTTACTTCGTCGCGCCGCAAACAATCCTTGAGATAGCTTTTTCCTTCATCTACATGGTCAAATTTACGATCTTCATGGAAGAGATCTTTAACGAGCTTAGTTTGCGTACTGTGCATCTCACCTTTGGCAGATGCCTCTCCTACAGCATAAAGAAAACACGATGCATCATAGTTTGAACGCATCCGGTTGAACAATTCTTTGGCTAAGGTAGTCTTTCCTGACCCTCCCAATCCAAAGATGCCAACGGTTTTAATCTTGTTCTGAACTTTATGTCTGCAGTGAGTTTTAAAATCTTTGACGCGTTCATCCAGTCCTACTGGATATGTTGCAACATGCAAAGGTCTCCTTGCTTCAATCCATTTCGCCGCAGCAGACACAACTGTGTCACTCAAATCTCTGAAAATAGGAAACAAGAATTTGGTTAGCAAGGCATTGCGTTGGTTTATAATCACTTTCTTGTACTGAGGAAAAAAAAAAACGAAAGATATGATGAACCAAAATCAATCAAAAAACACATAGCAGTAATCTTACTGTCTATCATTGCTGAGTTCGTAACCAGAGATCTCTGAAGCACGGTGGAGGGCACTTTTCCACTCCGCCAGCTTGTTGAGGTTCCTTCTTTTTCTTTGGTATTTAGAAAATGCCTGGGCGTAGACTCCCGTCTCTACATGGCGAAGCTCTGAAGGCGCCACTTTATAGAAGATGGGAATAAACAGGGCCTTGCTTTGTTGTAACATAAGAAGGAGTTCATCAAGGCACCATTTAGACTCTGCATATCCTCTGGAGAATATAGCGATTTGAACCAAGGAGGAGCAGATGGCATTGTGAATGGTAGAAGATATAGAATCTCCGCTTTGTATCTCTTCTTTGTCGAGAAACGCCCGGCATCGTCTCTTCTGGAGAGAACGATAAAGTTGGGAAGCGAGAGTGAGTTTGACGTCGGGTCCTCGGTGGCTGATGAATACATCATACAACTGTGGAGAGCCAGGACTTTCTCTTTCCGGCACGGCTTCAATATCACCGAAAGCTTGTTCGCGGGATGAGGAGGAGGAGGCTGCCATGAATGGAATAATGAAAGTCAAGAAATACAAAATGGTTAATCAAAGAAGAGTAATATAGATCTGTTCTGTTTGCTTGATGAGGTAGTGCTCCAGGAACATTTTCGCTCTTTCAAGGGCGGGGTGTTTTGCATTTTGGTATCCTGGTACTGGAAATATAATATAATATATCCCCTACCGGAATCCTCTTTCCTGTGTTGATTTATTTAACCGCCTTAACGTTCTGCAGAGTTCATCAAGGCACTATTGGCAACTATCTGAATTTAAAAATTCAAGAGAGACATTTTTAAAAAGCGAAGAAATACGTTTTTAAAAAGTGAACGTAAGAGGACACTCGTAGATCCAAGACTCTGTTTTGCGCCACGCACCCATTTGTAGATGCCTTTTCGGGAAGAGACTCCCTATCTTTGGTCGCCACGCACTTTTCTAGATTCCATTGGAAGAGATCCTTCGAGGCCGCTGACCATGCGTCGTTTTTTATTTTGAATTTATAGATCTTTTGTTGGTTTGTTATGTTTAAATTTATAGATCCTTAAATATATTATGAAATTTTATATTAGAATTGTATTCATTATATTTCATCAATTATATAGAATAGAGTGATGTTTAAGTCAATTATTATAAATTATGGAACTTACGATGACACGTAAATATATGTTGGCAAGTGCATGTCTACAAGGTTAAAGTATTTGTAGAGTAATTTCTTACTCTACGTCGTATTTAATTTATTTTTGATTCGAGCGCTGCAATTTTGGTTCCTGCACACCTTGGACGAAGCTGCAGAGTTTTGGAGCAGAGGACGGGTTCGTTTTGCCTAAGTGTCAAAGTGCAGCGAAAGCCGCTAAGTGTCGCCCTCTGAGCACGGGTCCTTTTCCCCTTTTTGTTCTTTTCGTTTCACTTTGGCCTAAGTATCAAAGTCGAGCGGAAGCTACCAAGTGTTGCTTTTCGAATCACAAAGCCGGCCAACTGGCATCCTCCGAGGCCCCCTTTTGTAGCTTTCAAGAGAACCGCGGATCGTGCCACGTACCCAGTAGCAGCTAAGCGAAACGCACCACATGTCAGCATCCGCACCTCATAAAGGCACCTACGTTTCATTCTACCTTTTTGACAAAGACTTTCAACGAGCCAAGAAGAAGTACCGGAAGCCACCACGTCTCGGCATCTGGGAGACTTTGGTCCAACGCTTTCGTTCAATGCATAAAGGCGTCGTTTCAATTTGTTAAAGTGTTAAAGTGCAGCGGATGCTGCCAAGTGTCACCCTCTGGGTTCCTCTCTGTTCCATCCCCAGAGAAAGCAGAAAGTGCCACGTACCCCCAGAAAGAGAAGCAGAAGATGCCACGTATCTCCCTAGGAGCAGCGGAGGTCGCCAGGTGTCAACTTCCGAGAAACCATCTTCGAGTCTAATTGCCAGGATAAGGATTGCAGTGGGTCCAGGATGTTATTTCAAGGGACTAAAGAAGCGTTGAGTGTCAACATATAAAGACTGCCACGTGCATCCATCCCTTCCTAAAAGTTGCCCAAGCAAGGAATGCAGTGAGTTTCGTTTTGACAAAACTGCAAAGTATCGAGGAAGCGGATTGCGACAAGTGTCGAAGGCGGAGTGTTCCAGAGCAGAATACAGAGAAAGTGGAAGCGGCCAAGTCTCGTTCTCCGGTGCCTTCTAGACAAAAGGGAGGATTTTCATGAATTGACCAAGTGTCTTCTTCCGTTTCAACAGAACAGAGTGCCCATCTACCTGTTGCGGCAAAGGTGGAGGGAAAGCTTAGCGAGAGTTATTTCGAGTAGATAGAACAGTGAATCGGGTAGATTTTTGGGGCTTGCAAGCATTGAAGACGCCTCCTGTTTGTCCTCTATACGCAAAGGTAGAGTAGACAGTTGAGCGGCCAAACAGGTGATGGAATGAAGAATTTCAAGCCTGAAGATAGGTACTAGACATGGATCGCCATGCCACAGTCGGGGTAGTTCTTGATAAGACCAAGGTGCTTCCAAGGCATTGAATGCGACATTTGTTTGTCCTCGGTGAGTGAATAACGGAGAAGAATTGCACGGGAAGTGGAGCGATTAGAGAAGACATCTGGGGATATATAAGAAGGATTGTAAAATCAGAAGAAAAAAGGGGGGAAGTCATATAGTTTAGACTTCTAGAGTTTCTGACTAGTAATATCATTTGCTCGTCTCACTTTTCTTGAGTTGTAAAGTTGATATAATCGTGCATGTTTCTGTGCCCTTTATATGGCTAAATGAATTAAATAAATTTGAGCTCCATGCCTTGGTTGGTGTTGTCTGTGTCATTTGAAAAGTAGTTTATGCTATAGATTTTCTGTAGTTGTGATCAAGGACGTCATTTGCTTTTGTCTCATTTTCATGAATCAAAAGGTTTACATAATTGTACATGACTTATGCGCCTCTTATGTGATTGAAAGATTCTGTTAAGAAGATTGAACACTATGCCTTTGCTGACGTTCCCTGTATCTCAGCAAAAGACTCCCCTGTTGTGAGCCTCTGTTTCTATTATTTCAATCTTTTACATTGATCATGCACTTGTCTACTCTTAAATGTAATTGAATCCTATAATAGTCTTATTGTGCTCAGGTTAGGATTAGGATTACACTCAAGTGCATCGCCATAGTTAGGTTTCATTTCCTGCATTTGCGTTTTTGTTTAATCTCCTATCCCTTTTCCCCAACAATGGATACAAAAGAAGAGACCAGCTTCTCTAAAATCTGGACGTTGTTTCAAGCCGCATTGTCCCACAGCTTGAAACTTCCCATTGTTGACTGACTAAGATCTAGCGCAATTTTAAGCCATCAACAATTTTTGGCATGCTCGGTGGGACCAATCTTCCAAGGAATTGAAGAATTTATGGTGTATTCTTCAGCCAATCAGCGTTTGGAGGTTTTCAGCAACACCAACAACTCTGAGTCATCAGCCGATCAAGTAGTATCATCAAGAAATCACTTTTGGTATGTATAATTTGGTCACTCATAGCTATGAGTCTTATTCTCCTTATCTTTTTAATCAAGCACAAGCTCCTCCTGGAATCATGTCAAGTAACAAGGATGCAGATGGTTATGAGCTATACCAGTCTTATGCCCAATCTCCCCAATATGTCACATCCCATGCTCAACCTGACCTTATTTTTACTTTCAAGAAAGCATTGCTCAGATTTAAAAATTATGTGTTAGAGCTTGACAATAGGAGGGGATATGGCCAAGAAATTCCTCTTCATTTCATCCATCAAATAAGGGATGCAATAGACCTGATTAAAAGTGAGTGGGATCCCATTGAAAGGGAAAATTGGCAAGATCTTCCATATGAGATGCTAGATGTGTGTGGATTGATTGCATTTCTACAAGAGAAGCTACGCATCCTTGAGAGACAGCTTTACCAAGTCTATCAACCCACACATTCATACGCCACCCCTGTTCATGAGCAAGGTCAAACCTGTCAAGATCATTTCCCCAATAATGCAGAGCCTATAATAGCAGCAAGGGAAGAAAACCCCAATCACTCACTTTCCCCTCAAAAAGCTTCTTGTTTTTCATCATAGCCTTCTTCTTTATCCCTTTTCAAAGAAGAATATATTTTGAAGGAAGCAGCTGAGTATGCAGAAGAGCACGCTCAATTCATGGCTAGTCAAGAGGATTCCATAAGTACAGATAAGGAGGAAGTCACTGTAGGTACTCCCTTTGATGAAAAAAGGATGAGTCACAAGCTTTTGTCTTAACCTCTAATGAGGAAGAAATCATTTCTGACTTTTTCCTCATTCTGCAAGAAGATATGGAAGAACATGGAGACTCCCTTGATCAAGCCATTGAGACAGGCGACACTATCCTTCAAAAAGGATATGAACTTGTCGAATATGGAGAAGACAACTGTGAGGCCCAAATGAGTATGCAGAGGAAATGCCAGCTTTCAGATTTATCCTTTCAAAAGGATGAAGTCATCAAGGACCATGATGATGAAATAAAGTTGGAATTTGAAGGAGATAAGCCGAAAGATAATGGATATCAAAAGGCACAGAGTGAAGAACCAATAGCTGATGATTTCTTGATGACACACGACAGCATGAAGAACCAGTATTTGATGGGTTTTCAAAAACAAGAAGAGCTCATGGATGTCAAAAGCATATTCGACTCAGACCCATTCAAATGCAGGAAAATTCGTGTGGTCAGTGCAGGAGACATTCCATCAAAGATGTACCCATTGCAATTACTGGTATGGCAACATAAGTTGGCTTGCCATAAAGAAGACGTTGGAAAGTTAATTTTTGATCCTAGAGGGAAATGAGGATATTCAATTAATGTAGTTAGGTAGTTTCCCATTTTCGCATTGATTTATTTTCAATTATTTTTTTCCCGCTTTCCTTTTAAAATAAGCGTTTTAAATGCAAAGTCGGCATCTTAGAAATTGTTTAATTCTTTAAATTTTGTCGCATTAAATGCTTCCCTAAATCTTTTAGATCTCTAAGGTGCCTTGCGCCGTATAATATGTCCACCTCACTGTTTCCCAAAGATTGAGTAGGATTTGCTAACGGTCACCCAAAATTAATGCTATTTGGGACTTGATAGGCCCATAAATATCCCTTAGCAAATTTTAAAGTTTACAAACTCTCAAGCATTCCTGCATTCCTGTGAAAGAATCCTGCTCATTGTGATTGATAACACCTAGTGAAATTTGTTTCCGCAAAGTGTGTCTTTTATCTTATACAAGGCTCATACTAGGTTATCATACAAGAGATATAGAAATGACGGGAACCTCAGCTTCACAGCAAGGAATAGGGGCACCTGGATACCTCGATAGGTTGTTGGCTAGCAAATCATACACTGCAGCTCCCGTGCAACCACCAAGAAGCTACCCGAGAACAAAATCCCTGGGAGTCGGTTAAAACAGTGACCCTTCAAAGGTAAGGGACTATGCAGATGGAATCATGGACCCGATTCTACAAAGAGCCAGTGGCAAGAACCTCAAAGAAGGGGCACACCAAAGGTGTCTGCAAAGAGCCAGGGCGAGGCAATATGAGACATTCAAGATGAGGATATGGACCTCACAACTGGGTCAGTTCATTGTCCCAGCTATGCACCCATGCCCAGATATTATTGAATTATGCACAAACTTGCTCCATCCACAAACTTACACTATTTAGCAAGGCCCATTCATGCTGCAGGTCACCCCACAAGCTATCAAGGACATGCTTGCCCTGCAATACGACAGTACCGCCACCTTCCCCACCATCGATAAGATGCAAAGGATGTGGGTAAATGTCAATACTCAGACCAAGTTTCTAATATTTGAGCTACAAATGGCCGATGGTGATACCACGGTACCTACGCTCCCTATACCAAGGACTCAGTTCACACCTGCCAGCCAAGATGCACTATCAATGATGGCCCTCATCTTCGGCATGAAATATGACATGGCTGTATATGCTGAGCAAATGGCCATCCTATTCAAGCTGAAGATGGTTGATCAGACGCAGGAGTACCATCTTGACTTACTGAAACACATCACCTTCTCGATGGTGGATTAGCTGACCTAGTTCAAGTCAAAAGGGATATTCAGGTATTCCTCCTTCTTGTTCCATCTCATACTGCACCAGAACCCTGACCTTTTCACCTAGTTTATGAGTCTGAACCTGTATGATCCAACTTTTGACCCCTAAAGAACCGTCCCTGTGTCTACATGGACACAGGCTTTATCAAAAACTAGTGACCCATATAATTTTTGGGAACTGTTCGTCACCCCAGTTCTTCATTGCCTTAGCCCTGAGCCTGTCATAAATAGGTTATTCCCAAGTGTCACAAACCTCCTGGGTAGTTGCCCAATCCCATGTGATTTCTATTTTGGGTCCCGTCACACAATCATAAGAGTCCATGGATTTTGTGCAGAACCAGTGTTGCTACCAAAGACCTTGACTCTTAGGTTAGCATTCCTAGAAATTTCCAAGCAAGTGTCGGTGGTTGATAATGAGTATGGCTCCAGGAAGAAGAAGAGGAAAATGTACAATCTCTCGTGGATGTCAGGTGGCGTAAGCCTGGAAGCCAGAGAAGCTGAAATTGTGCTGCTGAGGAAGCTGGCCTTCCTTGGATTTCTGTTGGTCGAGGATAAGTGGGTTTATGACCCAGCTGACTATATAGCCTCTGTAGTGAGGACAAATAAAATTGGAGCCAGGATCACGCATGAAAGCTGCCCATTTTGGGAAACCAAGAAAAAACTTGTAGAAGACGCCCCTGGTCTCTACGTCGAACTAACAGACTTGCCCATGCCACTGAATATGCCATGGGAGACCTTTTATGACAAATAGAGGGATTATGATCCCAAATTTAGGATGACCTCTTCTTCTTCCTGGAGCCATACTCATTATCCACAAGCCTCCCCATCATCAAGAGTGATTGAAGTCCCCGGTTCTCCACATGCACCACCGACAACAACAAAGGTAGAAGGGAGACAAACGCAACTAGAGGCGGAGACACCCAGAAAAAGGAGAAGGGTGTAATTCCAATTAGACCCAAAGGAGGAAGAGGAGCCTTCACAGTGCCCAGTGTATAGTGCTACAACTTCCCCTCAAGTAAGTATTACTTCCCCTCCTCCCTCTCAATCTATCTCTCACCTTGTTGGCATGATGCCTCCACCCCATCAGATGACACCACCTACCACTGTT
Organism: Torreya grandis; assembly: GCA_037957365.1. Lineage (NCBI taxonomy): Eukaryota > Viridiplantae > Streptophyta > Pinopsida > Cupressales > Taxaceae > Torreya > Torreya grandis. The sequence continues at coordinate 4,009,476 of JARHVA010000822.1, read as the reverse complement.
GCCATTCCCATATCGCAAGCCACCCCATCATCAGTGCCTCAGGCCCTCACATTACCTCATTTCTCCCCCTTTGTTCCCAAAAAAAGATGCCCCTACAACTCACCCCTAGCCAACCAATGGCTCTCCAATACGGCCTGCCACAAGGATTTCCTTTTGTAGGGGGACATATTGCATCCCCTTCCACCTTCCAGATGCAGGCTGATGCTGCTAGGAAGGCAAGAGAAGCCCGATTGGAGAAGAAGAGGATTAAAGAGAATAAAGTGTTGGTTGTCCCACATTTGAGGTCAAAATTTGACCCCATTCAATAGCAATTGACGGTGACCCATTTGTCACCCAATATTGCCAAGCTGAGCGAGCAAATGCAGCTAAAAGAATACATGATGAATGCAGTGGCCATTGACATGTCCCTGTTTAGGCCCCAAGACAGAGTCGATCTGCTGACTAAATCCACTTATGTAGTCACAGAAGATTATTTGAAGAAATCAAAGAGACTGCAAAAGATGGAGGTCGATTTGGCCCAAGAAAAGGCAAACTATAATAGGTTGGCTGAAGAAATAAATAGGAGAGACAACGAAATAGTTAGTCTGCAGAAACAGTTGCAAGATACTGTTTCCCTCTAGACTCAAAGGGCAATCCAAGTCCAAAATGATTCATTGAAGGCAGAGCTCACACTTGCCAAAGATGCAGCAATGGCCCTAAGGCGAGAAAATGCAACATTGTATGGAAGAGTCGAAGGACTCCAACTACAGATTACCCAATCCTAGTAAAGGTTGCTAGAAGAACATAACAAGGGTGTAGCTTTTCAAGCCCAGTTCCAAGTAGAACAACAAAGGATGGTGCAACTGGCAATTGAGCTGGCCAATAGGCCAAGAGGTGTTGGAGTGGTGCAAATGGTGAAGGAGCTCTATGAGTCAGCCTGGGAGAGAATCTCTTCAAATGTTTTCTAGCTCAGGCCATTTTTCACATTCTTGCTCAACACACAACAACTGTGCAAAAGGGTGGAGAATCTGGTTCAAAACACTCTGGCCATGATCTCTAGGAGAGTCATAGACTCCCATTCATTGTCAGAGAAGCTCTACAACATGATGGATGTGACATTGGTAGCCACAAGGATCCTTGACAAAATGGCCACCGTGAAATGGGTCAATGAAGAACTCAGTTGTAATGCCACAGCCAACAGCTGTAGAAGCTGCCTCGATGTCGTGAAAGAAGGGATCGGTGAGATGAGGCACCATATTGAAGATTTGGTGCAACTAGGCCTCCCTTCCCCATTTTTAAATGCAAAGATGGTGCTGATGGTGGACCAAATCAAACTATTGCTGTTGGCTAAACAGAGGGATCAAACGGTCTTTCAGAGCTTGTGGGGTGATTCCTCAGCCTCAGAGGTCGAAGCTGTTCTGGTTCCTGTTTCCCAACTAGAATTCAAATTGAAAGCCATGGCCCAGATCTTGCAAACCTTTTTACACAAGGATATCATTAACCTTGATCTGGATTTCATTGAATTATAGAGCAAGCAAGGGCTATCTGACCATGAGTGGTCTATCTATCAGACAACACTGTTGAAGCTGTAAATTTTGAAATTTTGATCGAGCGAGAGTCGGGTTATTTTTGAGCAAACTCAAAAGTCCTGGTGGTCACCAATAACTATAGAGTAATTTCTTACTCTACATCGTATTTAATTTATTTTTTATTTGAGCACTGTAATTTTGGTTTTTGCACTCCTTGGATGAAGCTACAGAGTTTTGGAACAGAGGACGGGTTCATTTTGCCTAAGTGTCGAAGTGCAGCGGAAGCTGCCAAGTGTCACCCTCTGAGCACGGGTCCTTTTCCCCTTTTTGTTCTTTTTGTTTCACTTTGGCCTAAGTATCAAAGTCGAGCAGAAGTTTCCAAGTGTCACTTTTTGAATCACAAAGCCGGCCAGCTGGCATCCTCTGAGGCCCCCTTTTATAACTTATCAGAGAATCACGGATCGTGCCACGTACCCAGTAGCAGCTAAGCGAAACGCACCATGTGTCAGCATCCATGCCTCATAGAAGCACCTACATTTCATTCTACCTTTTTGACAAAGAATTTCAACGAGCCAAGTAGAAGTACCGAAAGCCACCACATGTCGACATCTGGGAGACTTTGGTCCAATGCTTTTGTTCAATGCATAAAGGCGTCATTTCATTGTGCTAAAGTGCTGAAGTGCAGTAGATGTTGCCAAGTGTCACCCTCTGGGTTCCTCTCTACTCCATCCCTAGAGAAAGCAGAAAGCACCACGTACCCCCAGAAAGAGAAGTGGAAGATGCCACGTATCTCCCCAGGAGCAGCGGAGGTTGCCAGGTGTCAACTTTTGAGAAACCATCTTCGAGTCTAATTGCCAGGATAAGGATTGAAGTGGGTCTAAGATGTTATTTCAAGGGACTAAAGAAGCATCGAGTGTCAACATATAGAGACTACCATGTGCATCCATCCCTTCCTAAAAGTTTCCCGAGCAAGGAACGCAGTGAGTTTCATTTTGACAAAATTGCAAAGTATCGAGGAAGCAGATTGTGATAGGTGTCAAAGGTGGAGCGTTCCAGAGCAGAATACAGAGAAAGCAAAAGTGGCCAAGTGTTGTTCTTTGATGCCTTCTAGACGAAAGGGAGGATTTTCATGAATTGACCAAGTGTCATCTTCCATTTCAATAGAACAGAGTGCCTGTCTACCTGTTGCGACAAAGGTGGAAGGAAAGCTCGGTGAGAGTTATTTCAAGTAGATAGAACAGTGCATCAGGTAGATTTTTGGGGCTTGCAAGCATTGAAGACACTACCTGTTTGTCCCCTATACACAAAGGTAGAGTAGACAGTTGAGCAGCCAAACAAGTGATGAAATAAAGAATTTCAAGCGCGAAGAGAGGTACTAGACATGGATCACCATGCCGCAGTCAGGGCAGTTCTTGATAAGACCAGGATGCTTCTAAGGCATTGAATGCACCGTCTGTTTGTCCCCAGTGAGTGAAGGATGGAGAAGAATTGCATGGGAAGTGGAGCGATGGGAGAAGACATCTGAGGATATATAAGAAGGATTGTAAAATCAGAAGAAAAAAAGGGGGGAATTCATATAGTTTAGACTTCTAGAGTTTCTGACTAGTAATATCATTTGCTCTTGTCTCAGTTTTCTTGAGTTGTAAAGTTGATATAATCGTGCATGTTTCTGTACCCTTTATATGGATGAATGAATTAAATAAATTTGAGCTTCATGCCTTGGTTGGTGTTGTCTATGTCATTTGCAAAGTAGTTTATGCTATAGATTTTCTGTAGTTGTGATCAAGGACGTCATTTGCTTTTGTCTCATTTTCTTGAATAAGAAGGTTTACATAATTGTACGTGACTTCTGTGCCTCTTATGTGATTGAAAGATTCTGTTAAGAAGATTGAAAACTATGCCTTTGTTGATGTTCCCTGTATCTCAGTGAAAGACTCCCCTGTTGTGAGCCTCTATTTTTGTTATTTCAATCTTTTACATTGATCATGCACTTGTCTACTCTTAAATGTAATTGAATCCTATAATAGTCTTACTGTGCTTAGGTTAGGATTAGGATTACACTCAGGTGCATCACCATAGTTAGGTTTCATTTCTTGCATTTGTGTTTTTGTTTAATCTCCTATCCCTTTTCCCCATCAACGGATACAAAAGAAGAGACCAGCTTCTCTAAAATTTAGAGGTTGTTTCAAGTCACATTGTCCCATAGCTTGAAACTTCCCATTGTTGATTGACTAAGATCTAGCACAATTTTAAGCCATCAATAATATTGAAATCATATTTATTATATTTTAAAAATTATATAGAACAAAATATTGTTTAAGATACACAACTCCCAAATGTAAGTTAATCAGAGCCATGATTGGAACCTTAATTTCACTTTAGTTAAGGTAGTACAACTTACTATTCCACCATGTCCCTAAGGACAAAGAAAAAGTAAAATACAAAAAGAATTTGATTTTTTCTCTACTTTCATAGTTGATGATTAACTTCTGTGATCCCATTACTATTGAAATGAAATGTTTTAAATTAAAATATTTTTCAATTTTTTTTAAAAAAATGGACTATCTTTTTTGCTTTTTTGGATGGCATTTTTGGATTATATTTGTATGTAATTATCGATCTATCCCACTTTTCGAGATTAGTCTCTTTAACAATTTATTTTATCATTTTTTAATTTATTCTTTTCTACTTTCAAAATCGAGGATGAAGTACAATGTTTACATTGAAAAAAGGAATTAAAAAAAAATTGTTGATTTTCTATCGTATTTGAAGTAAATTTCGAGAAAAAAAATTAATTATGATGCATAAAATCATAGGACCATTAGATTTGTTTAAAGCATTGACTCTATATTTTGTAAAGCATGTGTTAGACATTGAATACTTATATTCACCATGGATAGTTGTTGGCTCTCATCTTCAATCCCTTTGGTAGTTATTGGAAAAGTGTAGGAGTTTTATTTTGTAAGTTACTCTGTTCTATTACATATTAGTAGTGTTTATATGAAATAGATAGTAATAGCCATATTTTTATGGCTATGTTTTATATGATGTACTAATCTATATTTCTAAAATATAGATGTAATGTTTGATGACTTGCAATATGAGATTGATATAAAAATTTGACAAATATAATTTTATATGGAAATGAAATATTTTTTTATTAAAAAATATTTATATATATATTTTTTGGGATTATTTGTTATGAATGGAATTTGTTAGAATATTATTATTTTTATTTGGTATTCAAGAGAGAAGTATTATATTTCAAATTTATTTTTCAAATAAGAGGTTGTTGGACGTAATTATTGATACAGACAAAGTGCTTATGAAATTTATTATTATGGCAAGAATAAAGTGGATCTAAGCAACAAAGATTCATTACAATTGGTAAAAAATACACTTTTAGGTCATATGGTCAATGATGCAATGGGAAAATAATTCATGCAAAACTATTTCTAAGCCACTATTCATTGATGAGGTGGTAGACACTATTCATCTTGGTGAGGTGTCACACCACTATTCTTGATTGCTTAGGTGGCATGAGACACTTTTATATGGAGTTGCATGGAGCACATGTGGTGGCCTATCTTGTCTAAAGAAGATGCTCTTCTTTTTTGACCTTGTACATGTGATAAGCCTTTCACTATTTATCAATAGTGTTTCACATGTGAAGGGTGGCACCAACTTTCTAAGATAGTTTGTACTTGGTCAAAGATGACCCCATGGAGCATGTGGCATATCATTTCCTTGGGCTTTACTATGTCTTTTTCATCATGTTTCATCCATGTGGGATGTGGGGCATAGGTGTTTTGTTGTCTCCTTTCTTCCTTGATATTTTATATATGTTTGTATTCATGCTTTGTTGAGGGAGGAAATTTTGGAAGATAGGCTTGGTGAGAAACCTGAAAGGCCTCCTTGGCATGTTGGCCAAGTTTTTATGTTGAGAGTTAAGCTTGGTAAAGCTTGTGTAATGGCATGCATTGATGGCATGGCCTTGTGAATTGTAATATGTTGTTGAATTAATGAGAATTGAGAGATTATTTATGAGATGAATTCTTGAGTTTGAATGTTTCTTGTGAGATTTATGGATTGTTGAGTCCATTATGTGGTTAGAGGCCACATCAACTGGTATCAGATCAAGTTTGAATCTTGTTGGTAGGAGAATATTATAGAGTGAATGTGTTTTGTATTTTACAACTTTTGAAGATAGCAAAGAAGAGTGGTAGAGTACCACCAGAGAGAGAATGAGAGGAAACACTAAACACATGGAGAAAACTATTGTAGTTATTACTGGAGAGATTTGAAGATCTTGAAATTGAATAAGAAGAGATGGTGTTAGAAATAGTAGACTCCCTAAAAGCAAAAGTGGCTACATTGAAGAAAGAAGTAGCCACATGGAAGAGAGAAGAATGCAACCGTGTAGAGTTGCAGAAGGATAAGATTTCCATAAGAGGCAATATGAGTGAGGAGTGTAGACATCTAATTCCTAACACCATTTGTGTTGAAATTGTTAATCTTACTCAAATTGCATTCAAATGCATAATTTATGTCAAAATCACTTAAACGCACTAAATGGTTTGAGTTTATCATATACCAGTGTCGATTTAGGCTAATGTATCCCTTAATGGGGCAATACATTTTATGTGATTAATAACTTTGATCAAATCATTTCGAGTTAAAACGGTAAAAATGTATTTTGGTACTCTGGATCACTTTTTTCTTCTGATTTGAAAGCATACGACATGAGCATGTGTTATTTCATGTCGATAATGTCCTAAATGGGATATTGGTTTGTATGCATCTAACATCTTCTTTTAATTCTACTCCAATAAAATTATGATCCAGTAATATGACATCCTAACTAATTTGATTAAATATGCATCTAATTTCCAAATAAATGCACTAAAATTGATTAATCTTACTTAATCCAATTAAACCAAATTAGGAGCTTAAGTAAGAATTCCATGGAAGTTATTAAATATTTCTTTATTGAAAATTGGTTTCTAATATCTACATCACCTAATGACATCATCTGTGGGGTGGCATCCATAAGCTATAAATGGAACAAATATCAAGTTTATGGCCTCTCGTACATCTTTAATGCCCCTTCCTTCCAAATATTTATGAGGGTATTTATGATTTAAGCCTCTAAAATTGAATGTATTCTTGGCCACACATCTTGATCTCAAGATGGATGATCACAGTTCATTCTGATAAAATTCAAAAACCTATAAATAGGAGGGCCTAGACCACCATTTTCAAGCTTCATTTTTTATAAACTTATAATAAAAGATTCTCTCCACCAGTCATTTTTGTGTAGTGTGATAATCCTTTATTTTCAATAGGATAAATTTATTGATAGGCATAAATTTGATTTCATATCATGAGCCTAGTTTAGTTGGTGATCTTGAGATGATGGAGGAGCTTAGAATTCATCATTGATAAAGACAGGAACACCAAGTCAAGGGGGAAAACATTTTAAAGCCACATTTGGATGGTGGAATGCTCTTGGGAAGGTAATGTATATGTGTTTTCTTTTAATTGATCTTTATTGTCATTTTCAAACCTTGTTGAATAGGTTAGCATAGATTGTTAGTTCTTTATGAATTTATCTTTGTTTTCATGACTAATACTTGATCTAACCATATTTTTAGTCCATCTCTATATCTTGGCACACTCGGTGGGACACAATGCACCCCACATACCAAGGAGATCAAAGTACAACTCATAAATTTTCAAATGAATGTTTGAATGTCTAAAAAATTAGAGTTTTTACTTCAATTTTTTGTGTTCTATTTTTCTCAATTACACTCAATTTTAATATTGAATCGATGTTGATCCACTCATAATCGATGTTGGTCCTCCCAGATCAACATTGATCCCTGTGTGTAGAGATAGGGTATGACAGGAACATATTTTTCAAAGTTCTTTTGAGATTTTTTAAAAAAAATGTTGTTTTATAAAGTGCCTAGATATCATTTTACTTACCATTTTACTAAAAGGTCTAATGCTATTTCATGGATTTATGAACCTCTTGCTAACCATTTTTCTATAAGGAAATGTATTCTATAATTTATGTTTTTACAAATAGGAAAGAATCAATACTAAATCATACCGATCAATGTCAATCATTACGTGTCAACGTCGACTCATTGTGTAAAAAACAAAGAATCTGAGAGCAAAAATTCCAAACTTGCTTGTTTCATTATTGATTGTGCTTCAAAGATAAAGGAAACTCTCTAACTTTTATTGCATGACCTGTATAGAAAAGAGATTAATTTGAGCATAATTAAGTCTTGAACCTTCCCTTTGGTGTTTAAAATAAACTTAAATGGTTTATTTTATTGTTTTGTGAGTGTTTTTCAAACTTTTTACAAACTAGGGCCAAAGGGCCAAGAACTTCACTCTATATTTCAATTTGGTGCTTAAAATTAAATATTCACTTTAATTATTTTTCCAAAGTGTGTTTTTTTATGTAAAGCATCTATTATTTAAGTAAAACAAAGAGTGCACTTATGCTCTCCTTCCCCTACCCCGCCCCCCCCCCCCCCCCCCCCACCCCCCATTTCCTTTATGGAACTTGGGTGACCAAAAGTGATTTTTCATTACAATTGTGCCTTTATTCAAGGCATGAAAAGGAAGTTGTCTAGGCTCTCCCCAAAACTCGTATGGTTTGGGTGATCTAAAAATAACCCTAAAGCCTTTTCACTTAGTTTTATTTCTTGCAATTTGTCTTGTGGAGGGGAGTTCATAGCTTCTTCATGAGTTTTTTTGGGAAGATTTGACCTAGAGTTTCATCTCCTCGTATTCCTCTCCATGGGGTTAGGGCTGCAGGGGTATACAAATTGAGGATGCCCTAGTGGGACATTTTATTGAGTGGTTAAGCAAATTTCATTATTGGCAAGCCAACTCAGAACGTAAGATCGATCAAGATATTGTATTATACTAAGTAATTAACAAATGTAGTGGTTGTGAAAAAGATAAGACCTTTTCACAACAAGGTGATTGATGTGGATCCAATTAATGTGTTGCATCCCTTGCATTAACCATGCTTAGGACCATATAAATGGTCATAAATTGTGAGTTTTAGACAACCCCACTTACCATGGAGTATTATTGATACAGGGTGAGTAACCCGAAGGTCCATATCATCGTACTATATCTTGGGAGAAGGGGGTGTAAAATACCCTACCAATTCATCTACTTTTATTTTTGGATTAATAATTAAAATAATTCCAAGAGCATATATAAAGACGGATTTCAATAATACAAAGCAACCTTGTTAGTTAGGGATTAGGACAATTTACTTAGTTGTATCTAGTATTTATTTATTTACTTACTTGGTCATTGATTTATGTCAAAAATTAATTGTAAACAACATGTCAACCAAACACATTTGTCCACCATTTCTTAAATAAGGAGGCATTACACTGGTCAAATCCAAATCATCTTTGCCTTACTCAAATCCTCATCTTAAACATTGTGCTTATTATATCTAATTAGTGTAGTTATGTTGCCTATTTGAGTCTAAATCATTTTCCAAAATCTTTAATTCCTTCATTGATAATTTAAATTTCAAATTTCACCTTTCTAAGTTCTAGGTTAACATGTTAATTGGTTCTACCATTTGCACTTGACTTGAGTTAACTTGGGTTCAATTTCCCATTTGGATTGAAGATCATTTGTAGACTCATTATCATTTGATCATTGTGAACTTAGGTCATCTAGCATGTCGTTTACACTCTGAGTTTTAGAACACATTTTATTCTAACCTTTTATTACCATGTGGTGGCATTGTGCTACCTGTATGGTTATATTTGTATACTTAAAAATTATTGAATGTTTTCACATCTTGATTTTTTTGGTTCACATTTTCACCTTCCTAATCCAAAAGGTTTTTTTCTAGTTTCCTAGTAGCAATTAATCAAAGTTAAACTAGATTTTAGGGTGTTGACGTATCTCTAAACCTATGTTTGGTGTACTAGTTTACACTTAGCTCTTTCATTTATCATACCCTCTTCTAATTAATATGATTTCAACCCTACCCAAGGTTGAGTAATTTCATGAAAAAAATCTTTTAAATTATGTGTGGTAGTATGCCACCCTCCTTTTTATTATAGTGTATTTGGTTCCTTGTCATTTGTTTAGAGAAATTAAAAAATTCATACGTTGTTTAAAAGTTTACAAAACATTTTCCAAATCTTATCAAACATAGAGAACAAACCTTTTCAAACATGACTCAAAGGTACACTTGAAGTGGGGTCTCTTATGGACCTAGCTATGAGGAGGATAATTATTATGATGGTCAAGATAATTTCATTATCTTTGAGGAAATTACCACTATTGTAGGATCTAATGAATATTATCTTGAATACCAACCCCAAGAGGATAAAAATGAAGCACTCCTTAGGTTGATCAAATCCGGTGCTAAATTACCCTCAGACTTTCTTGTGGAGTAATTACATACCTTAGTTAGAGAAGGATAGAAACAATGAGAACAATCCCTCATGCACATTACAAAAACAAGCATACCTTCTTCTAGTAAAGGCAAGGAAATAATTATAGATTCAAAGCCAATTGATCAAGATCTTGTTACCAAGATCAAGAAAATAAGTCAATGATATGCAAACCAACTTATCACGGACTTAACTAACTCATTAGTTGATAATTTAATACATAATAATGCTTCCAAGGAACAAGAAAACTTGATTGAACCAATACAATAAACTTTAGCTGAGAACACAACAACAATGGATCAAAGTGTTTCAAATGAACAAGACAAGACACAAAAGGTTTTGCAACATGTTTCACCTGACATAAAACATACATTTTTTAATCATCAAGAACCTCTTGTCTCTTTACAGAATTAAGGAACAAAACATTTAGTATGCATTGAGGAGATCCCTCAAAATAATTTGGCAAGTTTATCTCAACCAACACATACATTGGTGAATAGACCAAGGACTCCCAAATAGAACACCTATAGTTAAAGACAACCCAATTCAGTGAATGTATACTAACCTAGGTGATCCATAGGTCAATGCAAAAAAGGTCTTGAAATAGATAAAAAAAAAATTACACCATTGAGTAGGGCCCACTGAGACCTTTCCAACAACATGTGGAACATGGAAAATAGAGATTGAATGCCCTTGTGCAAATAGTCAAAGTTCTAGTCAAACTAGTTAAAGAAGGTCAAAGTTAGTCAAATTATAGAAATTATCCAACATGAAATGAATCAAGAATAATTCCAATGTGTAGATTTCATCAAGAGATTTTTGGCACAACACACAATTCATAAAATAGAGCTCGTATGCACAAGATATCACACACTAAATATTGAATCAGAAAAGTAAAAAAAAATAGGGTTTGAACGAAACATCTAGTTGGACATCAACAAGTGGCATTGTGAGTGGTCAATCTAATCCAAAACTCAAAAGTCTTGGTTGAAGAATATTTTAAGAACACACAAATAATAATGCTATCTCTGAGAAGAGATGTTTTATTGCTCAAAATTACAGATACAACATTTGCCTATCTCTGGGAAGAGATGTCTGATTGCCTTTACGGGATACATTTATTTTTATACATACTTTGAAGGTATGAAGAGGATGTGTAAGGTCACCAATATCGAGGGAGATGAAGTGGTTCGACTTTCATGATTTACAACATTACAAAATTTAAAAAATTACAATTTTTAGGTTTGACTATTAAAATTAAAAATTAAGATACTTCCATTAGGATTTTAGGGGTCAAAACCTATTAAACATAACTCTCTACCATATCATCATATTTTAATCATTCTTATCTTTCCAATGATTCAAATGGGGAGTCAAACAAAGCTATGGTGAAAAAATTACGGTTGCCAGAAGTTTTGTCACCAATTGGGGTAGAACCGTCGCCCGAATTATCACTTGAAATGTTGCTCAGATCATGATAAATAGTGTGGCGAGTGGTTGACAAGTGGCATGGTGAGTGGTTAAAAAGTTGTGTGGTGAGTGTTTGATAAGTGGTGAGAGGATATTGGACCATGTGGTGGGTCCTTAAGCCACCACATGGCTTTCCACCATCTAATTAACTACCCTGGTCCAATTTCATTTTCTAAATGTTCCAAACAAACCATATTTAATTTTCCACGTAACCCTATGTTCCATGTTCCATCCAACATACCTGCCACATTCCATATCCAAACATCCATGTTCATGCCACCAAATTCCATGTACCATCCAAATCATGCCATGTTTTATCCACAAATTTCCATGCCAAACCCATAAGCCTCCACAAACCCCACATTTCATGCCACACACACCACATACTTACCAAAATACTTACCAAGCTCACCAAAATATATGTTTACGCCAAAAAATTGGAATTATTCACCATGATTTTCATTTTTTTAAAAACCTATGTGCCTCTCCCACTTACCAAATGTGGGACAAAAGATTAATATGCCCACCAAAGACTATGCCAATAGGTTTTGAACCCATAACCACTTCGGATAAAATGATAAGTCCCAAAAGAGTGGGATACATAATTAAACATCTATATAAAGCTGAGACATTGTATTTGAATAACAATGAATAAGTTAATAAAGTTTTCTAGTAGGCATTAGCAAAGGAGATCATGTGGCTCGTAGAGGGTGCTAGAGGCATAATAGCCAAAAAGTCTAAAAAGAGACTAGCACTATTTTTACCTAAAGAAAAACTTTGTAGTTGTTCATTTTTCATCTTGGAAATGTTTATAAGTTTTTTTAGAATGTTTTTCCTAATACATTAGTTGATATTGGACTTGAAGACGTAGGCCTACATGCTGAACTTCGTTATCAAATTATGTGTTAAATGTTGTGATTTTGTTTTTAAATTCATGTTTTATAAGTCATTTTTTTAAAATTATTTCATAAATTGATATTTTAAATCAAAATTAAATAATGCAAGTGTAATATTGCTTAAGTCTACGGATCAGGTTGGTATCAGAGTGGTTAGTATGTTGGGTTAACTTCTGTATAGATATTACTCTAAAATGTCAAGTTTGATATCAGAACTAAATTTATGGGTGAATTTGCAATTTTTTTATTTTAACCAAAATCAATTATTGTTTAACAATGGATCCAATGCTAACTCAGATTTAGTTTTTACTGAATTCCATTATCACTGTGATAATGAAATACTTATAATCTCAAGAACAAAGTCAACAAATGACAGAGCAAGGGTAGGAGCAGCAGATCAAGAGGCTCTAATAGAGCATTGATGCACTGCAAGCAGAACTGCAACAAGAATGTAGACAAAAGAAGAAGATGCATGGAGATTTAGAAATTTGTGGACATTATGCCTAGTAAGGTAATATGACCAAGCAATGTTGAATCCTACATCCCAATTAGGCTCCATTATGGTTTAGAAGGAAGAACAAGGAAAGAGGCAAGGCACCAATAGAGTCTAGTAGTGATCAATCAATCCAACCAATAATAACTCATCAAGTAACTCCAAAGTCTCTAATGTGACAGTTGTTACCGATGAAAGTGCCAGTTATTAAGCTACACTCCAAAAAAAGTCAAAGGTAGAACTGCACTGCTATTACTGAAGGGAAGTTTGTGTAGATCTATTTTAACTAGAGTTCTAGAGCTAGTTATATTAATGAAGGTCTTACACAACGCCTACAACTAAGGACTCTTCCATTACCCCACACTAAGACATTTAGAGGAGCTGATGGCATAGTACAAGGACATGTAACTCATTATGGTATTTTGCATTTTGGCATTAGAGGGATATTCTTTGATCAAGTAGATCTTGATATAGTCCTAGGAAAAGTTGAGGAGATAAATTTGGGACATTATTATCTCACATCTCAGCATGCCAGAAACATTGCATTAGGTGAGGGAATCCAACTAAGAACCAATCATACCTACAACAATCATTTTGGGACAAGCTAGACTACAAAGGTACATTCTAGTTATAGTAGTTATTCTTCAAATTCATATACTCTTGCTAGTCCTATCAATGAGAATGATGTTCTAAGTCCAGAAGCAAATAATGCTTTGATTATCAATGTATCTTTTGATGTACATTCTGAAGATGAAAATAATGAAATCAACTCTTGTGGTTGTATTGACAATGTTAGGTATACTGAATATACTAACCCTAAACATTTATCAAAGTCATTTGAAAATCACATGAAGGGAATAGGTTCTAAGATGTTAATTAAAATGGGATTTGAAGGAAAAGGCCTTGGCATTAATGGTCAAGGAATTATCCAGCCTATCCAAGTGGCAAAGAGACCACTTCATGCAAGATTAGGATATGGAGGTGAAGGACAAATATCCCAAGAATTTGAACTAGAAAATTACTCAAGCAGCAAGTCAAAACATCCTGAAGAGTTAAAGGAAGCATCATTAGAAGATGAAGTAGTTAAATCTAATGAAACATCTTCAGATGATTTATCAAGGTATGCAAAGAATAAATACTCAAATGTATTTTATAATTATGCCTCAGAAAGCCCTAGAAAGATGTTTAAGAGAAATGTCAAGAATAAGATTGACAAAATAAATTACCTAAGGAAGAAATGAAGTTAGGATTTTATTTCAGTGTTAAGGGGCAAATGTTAAAGGAAGATAAGCAAAGTTAGCAACAAACCCAAGCAAAGGTTGTAACTACATATTCAGTCAACCAAAATATAGAGCCTCCTCAGATAGAATATATTTAGTTAGAACCTAAGATAACATTAGTGAAGGAGATAATAGTCAATGAGAAGCAGATAGTTCAGAAATTGTCACCCTGGAAAGGTAAGCAACATTTCTTCAAAAGAATAATTGTTAAGAATTCTAAAGTAAATGCTATTTTTGATCAAAATTGTCAAAATAATTTGATCTCATAAGATGTTGTAAAAGTCCTAGGTTTGGAAACTAAGCCACATTTCCAACCCTATTCTCTGGATAGAATAGCTGATGGTAATAATGTACATGTAAGCAAAACATGTAAATTAGGGTTTGTAATTACCACCAACTTTCTAAATGAAGTTGAATTAGATGTAGTTCCACTATAGTTTAGTGGCATTATCCTAGGTAAACCATACTTGTCTCTGAGAAAATAAACTTACTCCAAGAAGGAAAATTAGTATAGCATTATAAAAGATGGGATAGAATATCTCGTGTGAGCATATCGGTAGTAACCATTACATGTAAATGGTGCCTTCAATGTTTTTATACCCATGTATGTTATATATAGGAACACTGCAAGGTAACAAAAAGATGTCATCATGAGAAGCATCAAGAACAACTTGGGAAATAGGTTGTATATATTAATCTGTAAAGAGTGTGCATACATATTTGCTTAATATTTGTAAGACCTTAATACAGGCATTATTTATAAGACTAAAGTATGGGAAATGTTTGTAATCATTACAATGTTTGAAAGACCCAAGAAGGGAAATGTTTGTAAATTTGTTGTTATGTAAAACCCTAAGGAAGAAATTGTAAAATGGTGACAGGAAATAGTTTTAGATTTGAAGACCTGAAACCAACTAACAATCAGGATGGTATCTAATACTCAAGAGATCATTAGAGTTGAGACACAGAGCTAGATATGATAGCCAAATCCATAGAAATATCCTCATATCAAGTACCAAGTCTAGTACCAACATTTTGAGGATAAAAATCCTTCTCAGTGGGAAGGATTGATCTAGAGGTCAATGCATAAAAGTCCCTAAAATAGATCAAAAACTACACCATTGCATAGAGCCCATTGAGACCTTTCTAAAAACATGTGGAATATGGAAAATGGAGCTTGAATGCTCATTGTGTATTAAGTCAAAGTTCTAATCAAACTAGTCAAAGTTGGTCAAACTTCAAAAATTATACAACATGGAATTAAATGACAATAATTCCAATGCATAGAGTTCATCAAGAGACTTTTGGTGCAACTCACGATTCATAAAATGGAGCATGTATGTGAAATATATTGCACATTGAAGATCGAATCAAAAAAGTAAAAAAATTGGGGTTTGAATATAACATCCAGTTGGATGTCAAAAAGTGGCGTGGCAAGTAGTCAATAAGTGGTGTGGAGAGTATTCAATAATTGACATGGTGAGTAGTCAACAAGTGGCATGGTGAGTGGTCAAGAAGAGGCATGGTGAGTGGTCAACAAGTGACGAGAGGAGATTGGACCACATGGTGGGTCCTCAAGCCACCACATGGCTTCCTACCATCCAATTAACTACCATGGTCCAATTTCATTTTTTGAATGTTCCAAACAACCATATTGAATTTTTCACATAACCCTATGATCCATGTTCCATCCAACATACCTTCCACGTTCCATATCTGAACACCACGTTCATGCCACCAAATTCCATGTACCATCCAAATCATGCCATGTTTTATCCACAAATTTCCATGCCAAACCCATAAGCCTCCATAAACCCCATGTTCCATGCCACACACACCACATAATTACCATAATCCTCACCAAGCTCACCAATATATATGTTTATTCCAAACACTTGGCATTATTCACCATGAGTTTCATGGTTTTAAAAACCTACGTGCCTCTCCCACTTACCAAATGTGGGACAAAAGATTAATATGCCCACCAAAGACTATGCCAACGGGTTTTGAACCCATAACCACTTTGAATAAAATGATAAGGTCCAACCAAGTGGGCTATGAAATTAAACAACTATATAAATCTGAGACATTGCATTTGAATAACAATTAAGAAGTTAAGCAAGTTTGCTAGAAGGCATTAGCAAAGGAGTTTGTGTGGCTCACAGAGGGTGCTAGAGGCATAATAGCCAAAAAGTCTAAAAAGAGACTAGCATTATTTTTGCCTGAATAACAACTTTGTAGTTGTTCATTTTTCATCTTGGAAATGTTTTCAAGTATTTTTCAAACATTTTTCCTAATACATCGACTGATATTGGACCTAGAGATGTAGGCTTACGTGCTGAACTCCATTATCAAATTATGTGTTGAATGTTGAGATTTTTTTTTTTAATTCATGTTTTATAAGTCATTTTTTAAAAATTATTCTGTAAATTGATATTGTAAATCAAAATTAAATTATGCAAGCATAGTATTGCTTAAGTTTATAGATCACCAGGAATCAACGACTCATTTCTTTGACTCAAGGAGTAAATCAAAACAAAGTCATAGATCAAAGGGTGTATATCCCTAACAAATACATGAAAAAATAGGGGCACATACCACCCCAAAAACATTATGTTCCACCCATGAATGCACCAAACATGTAAGACTGGACTTCTATGAAGGTGATTATGTCATGATTGGCAACAAATAATAGAGTTAAGAAGTATAAATTTGACTAGATATGTCCATATCCATTTTATTTGAGAATTATCCAAGCCCCTTTTTGGTCTCATTTTGACACACCTAAGTTTGAAGAATAAAAAGGAAAGGGGAACCCTCATTAGCACATTTAGGCATTCTTTTTGTTATGCCAAGAGGTTACTTATAGTAGCATATATTTGCTTTGATTTTTCTTTAAAGTTTAGCAGATAAGATTTTGATCCAGAGGTCAATTCAAAAAAATCTTGAAGTAGATCAAAACCTATAGCATTGTGTAGAGCCTGTTGAGACCTTCTAATAGTATGTAGAATGTGGAAAATAGAGCTTGTATGCTCTTTGTGTAGCTAGTCAAAGTTCTAGTCAAAGTAGGTCAAAGTTGGTCAAATTGTAGAAATTAACCAACATGGAATGATTCAATAATAGTTCCAATGCATATATTTCATCAATATCTTTCCATCGCAACTCATGGTTCACAAAATGGAGCCCATATGCGCAAGATATCATGCTTCAAAGATCGAATCAAGCAAGTAAAAAAAATTGAGGTTTGAACAGAACATGGGCATTGACAAGTGGAATGGTGAGTGGTAAAAAAGTGGTGTGGTGATGGTTGACAAGTGGTGAGAGGATACTGGACCATGTGGTGGGTCCTCAAGCCACCACGTGGCTTGTAGCCACCCAATTAACTACCCCTCAATGTTCTAAACAAATCATTTTACATAACCTAAATTCCACATAATTCCATAAACCACATAGCCCTATGTTTCATGCCTCAATATTCCACATGAAACCCACATTCCAACTCACATATGTCACATTTCATGTCCACATGAAATCCCAACACCCACATGATACCACTCAATGCCCACGAAATTTCCACATACCACAAATTAAATAACATGCATGCCATCCACTTGATGGAATATGCCTCTAAAGGCATTATTTACCATGAGTTTCATGGAATTTCAATACCCAAGTTTAAACCCACTTCCCAAATGTGGGAATATGGATAATGAATAATCACAAAAGGAATGCCTATGGGATTCGAACCCTTATCACTTGGATAAATAGATAATGACCCCACCGTTGAACCCGTGGGTTTAAATGGTATATAGAGGGGTAAAGTTTATATTTTAATGCAATGAAAATATAAGTAATATATCTAAAGGCTATAAGAATCTTGTGAGAGTTGCAAAGAGAGATAGAGACAAGATACAAAAAAGTCCAAAAAGAGACTAGCATTATTTTTGCCTAAAGAACAACTTTGTAGTTGTTCATTTTTAAATTTGGAGACATTTGTAAGTATTTTTTGAACATTTTTCCTAATACATCGGCCGATATAGGACCCAGAGATGTAGGCCATAGTGTTAAACTCTGCTATCAATTGTGTGTTTGAATTTCTTGATTTCTTCTCATAAAATTATTGTTAAGATTTAATTTATAAGTCAAAATTTTAAATTATTCTGTAAAGTTATTATAAAATAAAAATCAAATTATGTTATCATATTATTGCTTAAGTTTATAGATTAGTTTGGTATCAGAACAGTTAGTGTGATGGGTTAACTTCGGTTAGGGCATTGTTCTGGTGCGTCAAGTTTGATATCATAACTAAATTTGTGAGTGAATTTATGATTTTTTTATTTTAACCAAAATCAATTATTATAGAATAATGGATCCAATGCTATCCCAATTTAAATTATTACTGAATTCCATTATCACTGTGATAATGCAATCCCTTCAATATCAAGAGAAAAGTTGGCAAGTGGTAGAGCAATGATAGGATTTATAGATCTAGAAGCTACAACAGAGCATTGATGCTATGTGGGTAGAACTACAATAAGAACACCATCAAAAGAATAAAATGTGAGTGGAGTCAAAATTCTATGGCTACTGCTCCAAAGAAGGTCACATTGTGGATCAATGCTGAAATCTACACATTCACAAAGCTCCGGCTTGGTACCAACATAGATACAAAGCAAAGGGGAAGACACCTATCAAGAAAGCGGCAAAGCCCAATTCTAAGTATCAAGTAGTAGATGAAGGATTCATCCAAGAGATGTTTCCAAGTCATACAACAAAGGTACATTCTAGTTATAGTAGTGATTCTTCTAATTCATATATTCCTGCTAGTCCTATCAATGAGAATGATGTTGAAAGTCCAAAAGCAAATAATGCTCTGATTATTAATGTATATTTTGATGTACATACTGAAGATTAAAATAATGAAATCAAATCTTCTGACTATTTGACAATGTTAGGGATACTAAATTTACTAACCTTAAACATTTATGGAAGTCATTTGAAAAACACATGAAGGGAATAGGTTCTAAGCTATTAGCAAAAATGGGATTCAAAGGAAAATACCTTGGCATTAATGATCAAGGGATTGTCTAACCTATCCAAGTGGAAAAGAGACCACTTTGTGAAAGATTAGGATATGGAGGTGAAGGACAAATATCCAAGAAACTGAGTTGAAAATTGACTCAAGCAGCAAGTCAATACACCCTGAAGATTTTAAGGAAGCATTATCAAAAGATGAAGTAGTTAAATATGATGAGGCATCTTTAGACGACTTATTGAGGTATGAAAAGAAGAAATACTTGAATTTATTTTATAATTATGCCTCAAAAATCCATATAAAGATGCTTAAGATACATGTCAAGAAGAAAACTGATGAAAAGAAGTTGCCTAAATAAGAAATGAAGTTAAGATTTTACTTCAATGCTAAGGGGAAAATGTTGAAGGAAGATAAGCAGAATCATCTACAACTCCAGGCAAAGGTTGTAACTACATCTTCAATCAAGCAAAATACAAAGCCTCCTCAAATAGAATCTAGTCAGTCAGAACTTGAGATAACATCAACAAAGGAGATGATATTCAATGAGAAGCTGACAGTTCAAAAATTGTTACCCTAGAAAGGTAAGCAACATGTATTTAAAAGAATAACTATTAAGAATTCTAAGATAGAAGTTATTTTTTATGTAAATTATCAAAAGAATTTTATCTCAAAAGATGTTGTAGAAACCGTAGGTTTAAAAACTAAGTCACATTTCCAACCCTATTCTTTGGATAGAATAAATTATGGTAATGATGTACATGTAAGTAAAACCTATAAATTAAGGTTTGAAATTACCACTAAATTTTTATATGAAGTTGAATTAGATGTGGTTCCACTTCAGTTTAGTGGCATTATCCTATGTGAACCATATTTGTCTCTAAGAAAAACAATTTTTTCCAAAAAGGAAAATTAGTAGAGCATTGTAAAAGATAGGATAAAATATCTCATGTGAGCACATTGGCAATAATTATTATAGGTAAATGGTTCCTTTAGTGTTATTTTACTTATCCATGTTGTAGATATAAACACTATAGGGCAACAGAAAGATGCCATCAAGAGAAGCATCAGGAATAACTCAAAAGATAGTTTATATATTTTACTCTATATGAGTGTACAAACATGCACATATTTGCTTTATGTAAGACCTAAAAATTGGCATTATGTATAATGTATAAGACCTTATGGGCAATGTTTGTAATCCTTGTATTTGTGTTTGTCAAGACCCAAGAAGGGCAATGTTTGTAAAACTATGTTTCTAGGTAAAACCCTAAAAGGGCAATTGTAAAATGGTGATTGTTATAACACCAGGTGATAGGTACTAGTTTCATAGTTGAAAACCTAAAACCAATTGACAATCAAGATGGTATATAACATTCAAGGGATCATTAGAGCTAAGAGCTAGAGCTATGAAAATATCCTCATATAAAGTACCAGGTCGAGTGCTAGATTTTTTAGGATAAAAATCCTTCTTAGTGGGGAGGATTGATCTAGAGATCAACTCATAAAAGGTCTTGAAGTATATCTAAACTTTCACCATTGTGTAGATCTCATTGAGACCTTTCCAATGGTATGTAAAATGTGAAAACATAGCTCATATGTTCCTTGTGCAGCTAGTCAAAATTTCAATCAAATTGGTCAAAGTAGTTCAAAGTTTGTTAAACTATAGAAATTAACCAACATGGAATTATTTGAGAATAATTTTAATGTGTAGAGTTCATCAAGATCTTTCTGACGTAACTCGCCATTCACAAAATGGAGCCCATATGCGCAAGATATCGTGCTTCGAAGATTGAATCAGGCAAGTAAAAAACATTGAGGTTTGAATGGAACATCCAATTGGATGTTGACAAGTGGCATGGTGAGTGGTCAAAAATTGGTGTGGCGAGTGGTCGATAAGTGGTGAGAGGAGATTGGACCATGTGGTGGGTCCTCAAGCCACCATGTGGCTTGCCACCATCCAATTAACTACCATAGTCCAATTTCATTTTAGGAATGTTCCAAACAAATCATTTTACATACCCTAAATTCCACGTAATTTCATAAACAACATAAACCTATGTTTCATGCCTCAATATTCCATGTGAAACTCACATTCCAACTCACTTATGCCACATTTCATGTCCATGTGAAATCCCAACATCCACATGATACCACTTAATGCCCACGAAATTTCCACATACCATGAATTAAACAAGATACATTCCATCCACTTCATGGAATATGCCTCTAAAGGCATTATTTACCATGAGTTTCATGGAATTTCAATACCATAGTTTAAACCCACTTCCCAAATGTGGGATTATGGATAATGAATAATCACAAAAGCAATGCCTACTGGATTCAAACCCTTATCACTTGGATAAATAGATAATGACCCCACCATTGAACCCATGGGTGTAAATAATATATATAGGGGGAAAGTTTATATTTGAATGCAATGAAAAGATAAGTAATATATCTAAACTCTATAAGAAACTTGTGACAGTTGTAGAGGGAGATAGAGGCAAGATTACAAAAAAGTCCAAAAAGAGACTAGCATTATTTTTGCCTGAAGAACAACTTTGTAGTTGTTCATTTTTAATTTTGGAGACATTTATAAGTATTTTTTGAATGTTTTTCATAATACATCAGTCGATACAGGACTCAAAGACATAGGCCATAGTGTCAAACTCCATTATCAATTGTGTGTTTGAATTTCTTGATTTCTTCTCATAAAATTGTTGTTATAATTTAATTTGTAAGTCAAAATTTTAAATTATTCTATAAAGTTATTATAAAAGAAAAATAAATTATGTTATCATATTATTTCTTAAGTTTACGGATCAGCTTTAGATTGGCTACTTGAGTTATCCAAGGGATCAATTGTAGATTGGAATGACTTATCTGAAAAGTTCGTCAGCCACTTCTCATACAACATTGAACATGAATTGATCATTGTTGACTTGTGCAAAGCCAAACATCGTGATGGAGAAAGCTTCATGGAATAACTATAGTGGTGGAAAGCACTAGCTAGTTGTTTTCAACATAATTTGATAGACAAATAATTGGCAGACATTTTTACACATAAATTACATGTTGAGGTCATGCACAATCTACGGCTTGCTTGTGCTAACTTGTTTGAGGAAATTATAGATAAACGGGTGTAGATTGAGAAGGTGCTTATTGTCAAGGACCTTGTCAATATTTTTGGATAGGGTCAATCATCAAATCAGACCTAAGCATTGGTTCAAATGGTTACACAAGATAAACCTAAGGGTTTTAACAAGAATAAAAACATGGTTAGAAATGGGGTGACTAAAACAAGACACATATAAATTGTGTAGGTTCTGCCAACAATAAATGTGCAATTAGATCCCCCTAATCCACCACCTAATTTTTAATGATCCCCTCCATAAGGAACATTCCACAATCAATTTAGAGTCTTTAACAAGTTGGGAGAACCTATTGAGATAGTATTTCAAAATCTCATAGTAGCTAACTTGATTGTATGTCCTATACCAAGCCCATTTCCTCTAGATCAACCAAAGCCATATTGGTACAAGGGAAATGAATGGTGCAACTTCTATCATGGTGTTAGTCATAGTGTGTATCATTATGTTCAATTACAGTACCTTATTGAATATCTAATTGAGAGTGGTGAAATTGAGATTAAACTAGCTCCATAGGACACTAATCAAGATATAAGAATCTACAAAGATCCCTTTATTTAACATAATCAATAGCAGCTAAGGAATAACTAAAGTAAAAGATAGAATCAAAGGAAGAATCAAAACCAAAATCAAGGTTAAAATCTCAACCAACATGATCATAATTAGGATCATAATACCCATGCTAACAACTTAGGTTACAACAAAATGCCTTACAACTATAACAATAGTGTGGGATGCATTTTTACAACTCACATTGCCACTATTACTATCGAATCCCATGAACCATCTTGTACTCCTTGAAGTATGGGACCCATTATTATAGGGTCAACACCCTCTCCCTCTAGTAATTCCATGTCAAGTACACATAATTCTATTGTGACTCCATTTGCATGGGTTATTATTTCTAAACCCCATTCTTCCTCTAATTACAATGGCTCCTTACCAACTCAAAATTGTTCCAATGCAACTAGATGCCTATAAGTTACCCTCCAAGGTCCTTTGCCTTTGTCTTCTAATTATAATGTCTCCTTGACACCTCTAGGTTGTACAGTTGCAACTAGATGCTCATGAGTTACCCTCTAAGGCCTTTTTCCCTCTTCTTCCATAGAACCCAATGTGAACATTGTGCCTTCGGATCCAAAGCTGAATACTATGCTAGCCAAGGCTAAACCATCACATTCTCCTATTGAAAAAACTTAGTCTATCAAACCAACTGAGAAAAATCCATGCACATATTTCCATTTTAGATCTCTTGTGTATGTTTGAAGTCCATAGAACTATGTTGAATAACCTTTTACAATAATACACTATTCTCAATGATACTAATCCTGAATAGTTCCAAACATTAGTAGGACATTCATCTTCATTTTTCCAAGTAATGTTTGATAAAAAATACATGTCCACCTTTGGTCGTATCCATAATAACCCACTATATATTGAGGTAATCATTGAAAACCATAAGATCAAGCAGGTTCTTATAGATAATGATTTGGGGCTGAACATTATATCTCTTAAACTAGTACAAAGATTAGGCTACATTGTGATTAAAATTCATCCAAAGATGGTCACCACAAAGGCTTACAACAATGCTAAGAGAGAGTCTTCTAGAATTATTTGGTTGCTAATCATTGTTGGGTCTGTTTCCCACCACACTCTATTACATATTATGGACATTAAGTTGCCTTATTACATACCTCTCAATTGTCCTTGGATCTATGAAGTACAATCCATTCCATCCACCTTGCATTAGTGCTTTAAGTTTCCCCATAATGGGATCTAGGTTATTATTCGTACCAATTAATAGCTTTATCAATATTACAAACATCTAGATGTAGAGTTCCATAATTAAAAATATTGTCTAGGTTCTGAATTTGTTGAGAAGAACAAGGAAATAGTTTCACTTCCACTTGCATCCAATTAAATCAACCCTAGTGACCTTGTATCCACTTCCACTGATCTATTTCCCACATATATTGTAAAATAGGTTGTTACAGAAGACATGGGAATTTCCATGTACCATATTAAGGATGCCTTCTATGTTTCTAAGTTGTTGTAGTCTCCTAAAACATTTGGTAAACCCAAAGCTTCCAAGATCCATAACAGACCCAACCAAATTTGGCAATAGAAGAAAGATATATAAAAACCACCTATGGTATTTGTATCTATTACTTTGCCAAAATAAGGTTGATAGATTTTCACTAAAGGAGACTATTTATATTCTGATGGCATTGTTGATTACTTTCATAATCCAAAGTATCCCATCCCTGATCAGATTATGGATAACTTTGATTATATAGGAAAAGGCCTTAGCCCATGAGTGCAAGGAATCCTTGAACCTTTATTAGCTAGAGTACTTAATTTGAATCATGGTCTCATATTATACCACCTGTGGGTGACCTCATGACTTATAACAGTGATTATTCTGAATTGATTATCGATGAGAATCCTAGCAATGACACAACATCCCATTATAACTTTTTCAATGAGTTTGCTGACATGGACTTATTTGATTCCAATGCTATAATGACCTTAACACCTCAGTGTTCCATATGCCTTTTCCATCTTGAACTCATTGATTGGGACCAAAAAAATTTGGTCATATGCCTTGATGAGTTTTAGAATGAAGAATCAATTGCAGAATATATGAGCCTTAGAGATGGATTGCCCATTGGTGATCACAAACAAGGTTTTGATTTTTCATTAGATCCTTCTACCTACTTTGGATAAAAGGCAAAAGTTATTGGTTATAAAAAAGATAAAACATCGATATTTTTAGGTTAAAATCTCTTTGAGGCATTCATTGATTAGGTAAAAAGTAAAGAAAAAGATGAGCCCTCGAGTGAAAACCTATTTTCGATGCTCTTGGGTGGGAAATTTTGATCATCCCCACAGGATGCACAAGTTTCATTAAGTCCTAACTCCATATCCATTAAAAACATCTCTTCAAAACAACAACAAATTTTTTAACATCTCACTCTTGAGTTTCCAGAGGTATTTGGTAGTTGTCCATTAACTGAGATGGTGGATTTAGATTCATCACACTATCCAGAGCTTTAGGAGGAATAGTAAGAATATATAACAAAAGAAGATGATTACAATCACACCTTGCCTACTATTCTAGAATATGGATCCACACTCCTTGTGGAAAACACAATAGAAGTGAACCTAGGGACATACAATGACCCCAAAATTATTTATCTTGGAGTTTCCTTTACTGAAGGAGAACGTGAACAAATTATATCCATCTTGAAGGATTATATTGACATTTTTATATGGTCATACTCCAGAATGCCAAGATTAGACCCTGATTTGGTTATGCATCATCTTATTGTCCATCATGATGCCAGTCTAGTCAAATAGAAATTAAGGAAGATGTATCCACGCATCACTCTATTGGTTAAAACAAAACTATAAAATTTATTAGGAGCAGGTTTCATTACACCACTGGACTATTCTAAATGGATATCTAACATAGTTCTAGTCAGTAAAAAGCCACAAGGTAAACGTCTTTTTACTAACTTCATAGATATCAACAAAGCATGCCCAAAAGATGATTTTCTTATAGCCAACATCGACATGATTATCGTTTCTATTGTTGGGTATGAGATATTATCCTTTATGGATGGATTTTATGGATACAATCAAATCAAGATAGCCCAAGAAGATCAACACAAGACTGCATTCACCACTTTTTAGGAAATATTTTGTTACCAAGTCATGCCATTTGTCTTGAAGAACACTAGAGCCACTTATCAGCATTTCATGACTGTCATCTTCCATGACATGATACATGTTATTGTTGAGGACTATGTTTATGATATACTAGAAAAATTAATAACATGTGTTGGACATCTTGATGTTCTACGGGGAATCTTTGAGAGGCTTCATGAATATAAAGTCTACTTAAATCCTACGAAGTGTGTTTTTAGCATCACTTCAAGGAAACTGCTAGGTTTTATTGTATCACAAAGAGGGATTAAAGTTGACCCTACTAAGGTTAAGGCTATTGTGGAAATGCCTCCACCTTCAAATCTCAAACAACTATGAATCCTGTAAGGAAAGATCTGGTCTATACGTAGGCTCATTTCACAATTGGCAAACAAGTGCCACCCATTTACACATCTCTTAAAGAAAAAGGCCACATTCCAATGGGATGAATATTATCAGTTAGCATTTGTGAATCTCAAGACCTATTTGGTTAATCTACCTATCTTGAGACCGCCAACACCTGGATGACCACTACTTCTTTACATATCAGTAATTGAACATGCATTGGGGGAACTTTTGGCCCAACATGATGATCAAGGTAAATAACATGTTCTCTATTTTTTAAGATTCACACTAGTGGATTATGAACACAATTATACACCTATTAAGGTGTGTTTATCTATGGTTTTTTCTAACAAAAAATTGTGACAGTATATGCTAAATAATAAAACTATTATTATCGTTAAGGTGGATCCTCTTAAATTTTTATTATCCAAAGCATCTCTCACAAGATGCATGGCCAAGTGGGTCATGTTATTGAGTGTATTTAACATGGTAGGTTATTGCTTACCAAATTGCAGAAGCTCCTATTAAAGACACTCAACCACTCAAATTCTCATTTCTAGATGATTATATCATGATAATAGAACAAGGATCATAGGACCTTGAATAATGGAAGCTATATCTTGATGGCTCATTTACATACCATAGATCTAGAGCCAACATATTGTTGATTACACCATAAGGGGATCTAATTCCAAAATCATTTCACATCAATTTTAATTATACCAATAATATGGTTGAGTACAAAACATTGATTTTAGGTCTTCATCTTGCCATATAGTGGAATATCCAACATTTGATGGTCTATGGTGACTCTTAATTTATTATCAATTAGACCATTGATCAGTACCAAACTAGGGATGACAAGCTTGTTCCCTAAAAGCACATTGTGGATAATCTCAAGGGTCATTTTAAAGTAGTTTGAAAAATTGCCTAGGGCCAATAATAGATCTATCAACATAATGACAATGATTGGATCCATGATACAAATTGATGGTAGCGCTAAAGAGTATAAATTTTTGATTAAAAACCTTCTACAACCTACACATGTCTTACTAGATTCAAAAAGGGTATGTGCCATTACTAGTCCTAATCCCCCACCTAAACTACCATGGTTCCAAGATTTTTATGATTATTTTCATAATCATGTTTTTCCACCTGAATTATCCAATAAAAGACAATCATTTCCTTCATCTTATATCTCGTTATAACCTCCTTCAAACACATTTTATCACAAATCCTATGATGGAATGCTTCTTCATTGTTTAACTTCAGGAGAATCCAAGCTAGCACTAAGGGAGGTTCATGAAGGAATGTGTGGGGCCCATACCAACAATGTAGTCTTAGCAAAAATGCTCCTAATAATATCTATTATTAGCCAAAAATAGAGACAGATGCTTGAAATTATGTATAGAAGTGTGTCACATGTCAACAACATGAAAATTTGATACATGCACCTTCCTTACCACTATAGCTAATCACAATGCCATGGCCATTTTAAACTTGGGGCCTCAATCTCATTGAGAAAATAAACCCCACATCTTTTGATGGTTATAAACATATTTTAACTACTATTGAGTATTTTACTAAGTGGATTAAATCCATTCCTCTCACTTATGTCACTGGGAAGTAAATAACTAAATTTATTCATTACCATATCATCTATCGATATGGCATCCCGATTTACATTATATTCGATAATGGTGGATCCTTTGTAATTAGAGATGTAAAATAACTTTGTGCAAAATTCAAAATCAAGCACAAGAAATCCACTCCATATAACCCACAAGGCAATAGATAATCCAAGGCATCAAACAAGACCATTGTAGCCATTTTTAATAAGATTGTCAATGATGTTGGCCATAATTGACACTTGAAAATCTTCCCTGCTCTTTGGGCTTATTGAACTAGTCATCAAAAACCTACATGACCCACTCCATACTCCCTTATTTATGGAACAAAAGCTATTATCCCAATTAAGATTAAGCTACCATAATTGTGAGAATCCTAGATGTGCTCAATAGTAGTTGTTTGATGCTCTCTTGAGAAGAATGGGATACTCTTAAGGGTAGACATACGAATTTCATCAAAATGGGCTAAATTTAGTGGGCTACCCCCATTAAATGGAATAAATGCTTGGTTTTTTTATCATGATTTGCATAGTAGGGATTGTATTACTTAGGAAAATAGGATGACCAATATACAAATATTGTTTTTTGAGGATATGGATTTATCTTACTAGACCTTGATCTTTTATATGAAGTAGAAGACAACTCGATGAATTTAAAGGGAATACGTTTACTAGTTGACCTTGTGGTGACCTTTGGCATCAAAATGCTTTCTGGTAACTTGAATAATCTTTAGCTCTTGATGATGATGGATCTCTTTTGATATTATAGATGCTAATCCTTAGCTCCAAATTACATTCTCCTTGAGGAGAATGCATCCTATTGAGTGTGTTAGAACTATTGGCATCCAAGATTTCACCCTAGCTAAGCAAAGAATTATTCAATTCCTCTACTCAAAAATAGTCCAACATGAGAATGACCCTAGGTCATGGGTCACCTAATATTAGGTCAGACCTCTCGAAAAGTTTGGCTTCCTTTTAGGTCTATCACCTGTATTACTCCTAAACTAGCTTCTTGCTAGGAAAAGGGAGAGAGATCGACAATAATTCATGAAAGCATGCAAAAATGAGATGATGCACCAAATGTTTTGATCCTTGTATAAAACACACTATAAGATGCTTTCAAGGCTAAAAAATATCACTTTATTCAATTTTGATTAGAACTCACATAGGTATTTAATAAAAAGTTAATAATCAACTATTAATTTAGTATGGGAGGGTAGTTGTCAACTTCCAGACTAATCAACAGACTATATATGCACTTAAAATTACCTGTGGGAGCTACCAAAAACTTCATGAAGGTGAGGGAACTCAGAAAAAGGCAAGGAAAACATAGATTCACCTAACCTCACTCATGAACTCATAGAACACACTTCGATTTAGCTTGAAAATGGAGGAATTTAATCTCTATTATATCAAATAGGTGTTATAGTACAAATCTTGGTAGAGTCTAGTCATACCAAAGAGAGGGGTCTTTTTTAAGGTTTAAAAGCCTATTTTATATTAGAATAGAATGAAAGAGGTGGGAATTATGCATAGGAGGATGGAGAAGTGAGTATAATGACCAAGATCATCTAGTGTTGATTCAGTTAGAAAAGATCATAATGCTTTTTGGAAGGTAGCCATAACAATTGTATCAGTCCTTTTCAATCCATTACATTGATGTTCATTATGGTTATAATGGTGGGATCAAGTTATTTTAAAGTTGAGGTTGAGTTCCAGTGTTGATGCAGTTACAATAGATGGATCAATATATTATGATCATGTTTCGATGATGATAGCTCCAATTTGGTTCATTTTTATTATTTGAGAGTGGAAGAAAGGGTCATGATCATACTGCTAACTTTAGAAATGACCCGTTTGAAACTAATGTGTCTACCTCTATGGTTTCCCCTTGAAATCTCTTATTTGGTTCGATCTAGATCATGTTTAGACTTGGTTCTTTTATATCTGCTCACCATGGTCAAAAACTATGTCGTTAACCTTTACTATAAGTCTCCCAGGCTTGATCTTTCTCATTGGTTATTGACTATTGACTCAAGCCCATTAGATTAAGACACTTGGCACCCTCACATTTGATTTAAGACTTGTTGACTTATTGACCCATCTTACATCATTGATCTTGATCAATATGAATGAACACGAGCCTTTGATCTCCTCCCAATTTAATGTGATTAGGCTATGTGGTGGCCTCACATTTAATTTAAACACCTTAAATTTTTTACCGACCCACATGCCATTTATCTACTTGGTACAATTAAATGTTTATCATTGATCTTATTGAGACCTACCATTTGAACTCAAATAGCTATTTCATGAGGCCCAAATTTGACGTTTGTGTTTCTGTCTTTGATGTTCATAAAAACATCAAAGGATTTTAAACCCCAATGGTTATTTGTTGTATCTTAAATTTTATATCTACATGACTATTAATTAACACCCATGCAACTATCAATGACATCCATGTGACCATCATAATTCAATCCCTAAATGGTTAATCGTTGAGCTTTATTTTGACATTTGCATGAACATCTCATTCTGTAAGTTTAACTTTAAGGATCTATATATTGAGATAGCAAGCTCATAAAGATTAAAAAAATTTAGATAATGATCAAAGCACTAAGGTCAAAATTTTTATGTGGTCCTTTTGGTTCCATGGGGCTCCCTGATCACACTTATAAAATTCATAAGTAGCCCAATCTATTTGTTTCTGCATGGTGGGTAAGACAACTTGGTTCTCTTATACTTATACTAGGGACTTTTGTTTGATATTTTAAATATATGATGATTTTATAAGGCATGCACAACTTGTCCCATGACCTTTAACTTCTTTAACACCATGAAAACCCACCTAGATCCTCCATTTACCAACCTGGGTCTGTCTCTCGAAGATCAATTGAATTACACTTTAAGCTTATTTAAAGTGATTTTAAAAGCTTTGTAAAAAAATTATTCTCCTCATTTGAAGTCTATCTGCTCCTTCTATAGGATCACTCTTCAAAGGGACCTTGCTCAACCTCAATCCCAGACCTATAAAAGTTTGGTATGTAGGCCAAAATTGGCCAACAGGTACATGGGGCCCAAATCTATGTAGGGTGATGTCTAATGCTTGGGTTTAAGAATTAACTTCTCACCTTCACAAGATCCTATATGGGGCGTTCTACTTGGTGTAATGATAATTATCCTTAATTTTTATACTCTGCTAGGACATAGAGTGTGATTGAATGCACAGTGATGAAATTTGCATCACCAACTCATAAGACTATGGTAAGTGCATGGGAATCACTTCCACATCATGTTGACCCTAAAAAAATAAAAATATGAGGGTTTATTAGTGGATTTTGATCCTCTAAGACTTGTCACTAGGATGTAGGGAGGAGAACATACAGTAATATACCCTTTGGATATAGACAAGCAGCCAAAAAGATAACCAACTGATCAATTAAGTGTGATATATAAAAAATATATATAATATATTTTTTAAAATGCCAAAGTCTTTGATAGGTGCCCTGTAAAGCAAGTGATTAATAGTTTTAATTTGGCAATCTTGAGGGGCAACCTATAAAACAAAACATTAGACAAAGATAAAAATGTGTCAAAACATGACCTACAAGACAAGTGGTTAGGTAAAATCAAGCAAGACAAAATTACCACCGAATTTTCCCCTGTAAAACTCTAAACCAAATGTTAGTCTAATAATCCTCAATAAAAACACTAAAAAAATTGTGGTTTTTACACTATAATTTTTATTTGAATGAGAGGACATGGCGTAGGGGTTTGGGGATAACAACCCCCAGTAGAGTCAAGGGGAAACACTACTTGTAGGGTTAAGGGGTAGAACCCCTTACAAGTTCAAGAAATTTGATTCTTATAGGATGCTTGTTATGACTCAAATTTCACCAAAAAAGATCTTCAAAATGCATAAAAAAGAATAATTGAAGACAAAAATAAGGTAATTTTAAATGCAAAATCTCTATTGAAGTAATCAAAATCATAGATGCATAGTCAATGT